>JAJOZX010003891.1:85000-362500 GCA_023014485.1 Bathynomus jamesi
GTAACAGTAGCTATTTTCGCATCAGTGAATAATCATTCCTCAACCATGGACCTGTACGTCTCCCCAGATTTGTATGAAGAAAGTGATACTGCAGCATTAACTGCACTTAGTCTTTTTAAGCGATTGATCGTGACGACTTATTTTCAACGCAAACCGTAGAAGATATTTGCAGTGAAGCTCCTTACAATCCGACGCAAGGGACTACCATAGAAATGTAAGTGTCCATAATTCGATTTTATATATATATGGAGAGTTGTAGTATTTCGTCAAATAGATACTAGTCAAAAATGTCAATCAATGTTATTTCCCCATCATGCTAAAATCGAAATTGGTAATCGAACCAAAGATATCTTCACATAATGGGGATCTGTCTGTATACTCTGTATATGTTTTAAAAGCATTATTCCTTTAAGGTCCGATGAGGATTTGACACGTGTTATACAATCTTTTGAAGAACCTCGGAATATGGATGATATACTGATCAGTCAGCAGTGTCACACATCCTCCACCATGGACCTGTACGTCTCCCCAGACTTGTATGAAGAACGTGATACTGCAGCATTAACCGCAATTAGTCTTTTCAATGCGATTGATCGTGGCGAATTATTTTCAACGCAAACCGTAGAAGATATTTGCAGTGACGCTCCTTACAACCGACGCAAGGGACTACCATAGAAATGTAAGTGTCTATAATTAGAATTTTATATATATATGGAGAGTTGTAGTATCTCGTCAAATAGATACTCGCCAAAAATGTCATTCAATGTTATTTCCCCATTATGCTAAAATCGAAATTGGTTCACTCGAACCAAAGATATCTTCACATAATGGGGATCTGTCTGTATACTCTGTATATGTTTTAAAAGCATTATTCCTTTAAGGTCCGATGAGGATTTGACACGTGTTATACAATCTTTTGAAGAATCTCGGAATAGGGAGGGTATACTGATCAGTCAACAATGTCACACCGAAATAATGTAAGTGTTTTTCGATCTTTTTGGGATAAGAAGACCAATATATTTTCATAAATTTATTAAATGAAAGAAATCAGTACAATAAACGAATATACGTTACAAATATACGAACAAAAACATTATAATATACAACGAGTACGTACAATTGGAAAACGGTTTTTTATCTGTCTGCATACCATTTCATCGTTTCGGCGAGTGTGACACGGGTCAAATAAATTTAAAAAATTTATAAATTCTTTATCATTTGACATATGCATGAGAAATGAGACACAGTACATTCCGCAAACATTAGTAAAATATCCTTGCATGCGAAATGGGGTCCACACAACTTCGGGAATATGTAACTGAGCGAGAAATTTTACAATAATAGGGTCACTCCAGGGTTGAGTACCGAGTGAATCAAAATAGTACAGGCGCTGTCTATTTTTAAAATAGACAGCGATCCAGTGAATCCCTTCATTACCGATGATGTCTGTGTTCACAATACCGCATTCTCGCGTACTTGGCAAACTCAATGTTTCGCAAACACGCCGATAAATTTGGAACGTGTGACTCGCTCCATTACTTTCTGAAGTGTATTAGCATCCATTTTAAAAGTCAGTGATAACGCTTCTAAATCTATCTACTTCTATTAGGGCTTGCGATTCGAGATATACTAGTACACTAATAGGCGTCTATAGGCTTGGCGAATTCCAGCCGCACTGAGATGTTACCGCTCTGCTGTGGGGTTAAATGGGTATTTACGCTAGCAGATAAGTCAGGTGTAATGTCAAACGGGTAAAGGTTAAATTGATCAATGAATTCTTCCTGCGTTACCCCATTACCAAGCTCATCACAATCACCTGCAATATGGGTCAGATTACTATAGGCTCTGGCACAAAGAGGTAACACAGCGTCTGATGAATAGTCCGTACCCATTGTTCCACCCAAAGCAGTGCCATTAACGTATAGAGTTATATTTTTAAGTCCGAAATTCTCGAATTTAAAGGCACTCTTTTTATATTTTCCATTCACCGAAGCGTGGTCCTGCATGCCGATTAATATCCTTTTAGGAAGATTTCCCAGGGCAATGTTTTCTATCTGCTTCGATGCCAACCCTGCAGGAACCGTATATAGTTTGATCTGCACTCTGTTAATAGGATATTTCACTGTAGCGTTTAGTAAATTTTTCTCAATTTCTAGTTGTTTTGGTGAACTTAATTTCACTCGCCGTACGCGGAGGTATGTGTCCATAATGTGAACCACAACGGACTTTGCACCCTCTTCTTGATTCGCATCCAGATTTAAGCAGATCTCAGGACTCGTGCGGGTGAGCTTTATTTTCATATCCACCCCGTTCACAAGCAACTTCTCCTGGAAAGTGAAATCTGTGTGCAACCGTCCAAAACACTCGTATATTTTCTTTTTAGAATTTTTAAATTTGTCCTTTATACTATTTTCATCTTTAGTTTGATAATATCCCTCCGCACTTAAAAAGGTAGCCTTCGCTTCTTTGGAAAAGTTGAGGACATTTTCCAAATAGGCTCGTAGATGATAGTACCCCGTGCCTGCCGATATGTTGGTCTGATTTAAATATACGTCACACTGGTTGAATATGGCGTGCAGAAAGTTTGTTTCAGGGTATACAGCATATTTGTCATCGCAGACCGTTCCATCAGAATGGGCTATACGTAGCTTAGCGTACATGTGCACACAGCTTGGATCAAAAAAGTAAGGACCTGAGCTGGGTATCACGAATTCTATAGGTGCACTCGGGAACTAATTGTGTTTAAAGGGTTAATTGTAATAAAGTCACTGTGCTCAATAGAAACTTGGGTTGGCGGGAGCTCAAAAAAGGACAGCTCCGATTTACAGCATTGTGAACTACATGGGTGGATGAAGCGTGCCATGGCGAAATAGTGACTCCTCTCTCGACAAGTGGTAAACAAACTATGATTCATGAGATCAATATCCTTAGCTTATATCAGTCAAAAAAGTGGTCAACCATAGGTTTCATTCGCTTACAGCATTTCTTTTTTGATAGCCTTTTACGTTTAATACCACGTGACCCCTTCTTCTTCCGGGGAGCCCTCTTCTTCTTCCCGCCACCACGCATTTTTCTCTTTGCATCTTTGATGATTTCGTTCCGTGTACGCTTTAAATGTTTTTTTAGAGCTTCTTTAGGTTTAGCCCCGGCCAATATGTCTTCTGCAGTGTTAAGGCCTGATTGTAGCGCTTTCCTTCCAAGGTATCTGGCACCCCTCTTCAGCAAAGGAACAGCCGTACGTAGTATGGATGAAAAAATGGATCCAAGTCCACTACCGCGCTGGTATCGCATCCCTCGATAGACGGTGAAAGGCTTTCTATCCATTATAACTCAGTGCGTCGAAAGTGTAGCTTCACTGTTAAGCTCCCGTTACCGAATGGGAAGTTTTCGCCCTCAATCGTTCTTATATATATTGTGATATTGGTTATTAAATTAGTTGCGACATTCACATAATGGGGTCTGTCATATGTAATACTCAAACTCCTTCCTCTATGGTTGGGGATGTGAGCAATGCGCAGCAGGCGTGCCTGGGTATCCCCAACAAACTGGTGCTCCACTATATTACTGTAAATATAGCACATGTCTGGGGACCTTTCAGCCAATTTCTCCATCTTCAATTGATACATTAATCTGGACAAGTTATACTGTGTCTCGTGAAATGTGTCTCTTTGGAAGGCTGCGCTATATCGGCCGTTGGTTAGAATTTTGAACTTTCTATGTTCTTTAAGACGTCTGTTAGTCTTTGATTTTAGGATTAGTGTATGTGCAGGGTTGTTTACGATTTCATATACTAAATCATTCGTAAGGTTTGAGTTTCTTAAACTTACGTTTAAGCCTCTCACAACATCCTCGGCCGAACCATATTGACCCGGCCCTAGTCTTACTTCTGTACTGTAATACCGTGCAATCTTAGTCCGAGCGATGCGCATAGTTTCATCCATAGCTACCCCAGCTTTTTCACACTCGTCAATGTCTCTAAGAATCGTAAAAACGGTTTCTTTATGTTCAATATTTAAAAAGACGGTGTCCAGCTGAATTTCGCATATCCCCACCTCATACGAATCACGACCCAATTCAATGTGCCCATGGAGTTCTGTTACAAAGTTGGCTAGCGTGTTGTTAGGGTGTACAGACAGGGACGAGGAGGACGGGAGTGTGACGTAGAAATGGTTAGGAGCCATGTTGCATACTATTTAAGCTTCATTATTGCATCAGCTTTTATATAGGTGTTGAAGCTTTCTGGGTACCCTAGCCATTTCACCAGGTACATTTTTCTCCTTCCTGAACCTTTGCTTCCTAAAATTTTCTCAATTTTAAACACATTTTTTTCTAAATTAAACGCAACTTTCTGCAATTCCTCGCGGTAAAAGCCTCCTGAGATTTCTTCCCCATTCAAATCTTCAATGTAATACATCATTATCTCACCTTTAGGTCTCACAGCCCTAACTTTAAAAATCTCGCGTGTCCATCCTTGCTCAAAACCCTTTGCGAATTTATTCCCCGAACGCGACAGCCTTACATAATCATTGATTTTGAAGCGCGCAGAGTGTGGTGGTGGTGGTGGTGGTGATCCATCTCTTCTCGGGAGCGTACCTCTTTCTAAAACTTCGTTAGGTGTTGCCCCAATCGTGCGATGGTGTGAGCGGTTGTAGGATGATGCCAATGATTCCAGAATGTCTAGAAATCTGTATGTGTTTTTATGTGTAAAATAACGGTGCATGCGTTCCTTTATGGTGCGCTGAACTCTTTCAGCTAAAGAAGCCTTATGTATAGAATTGGTTGTGTAATAGCTGATATTAAACTCTGTCAACATATTCTGAAAAGCACGGCCTATAAACTCCTTCCCCATATCCGTACAAAAATAGCCAGGAACCCTGTTTTCTTTTAACATTAGCGTTTTGGTGGCTTTAGCAACTGTTTCAGGTGATTTATTTTTCAGAGGAACTAGCCACAGATATCTAGAGAATACGTCTATTATGAATAGAATGTAGCGGTAACCATCGTTATACACAGAATATCTTTGCATGTCTGTTAAATCTGCTTGCCAAATAGAATCAATCGAGGAAGCCGTTGTCTTGGCTGTTTTAAACCTTTTTCTCACAGGCTTATGAAGCGTATAAGCGTCCTGCTCCCTCAAAAATCTTTCAACATCTTTTTTTCCTACTCCGTAAACACTTCTGTACAGTCTATCTACGCCGCCGTAAGAGGATGGGGTAGAAATGTCATAATAGCGTTTAGTTAATACGTTAGCCATTTGCGTATTTTAGAGGCACGTGGGTAGGGTTGGTTTAACCTCTTCTTGCTCCTCTTCAAAGGTGTTACCGCCGGGGGTGACGGCGCCTTCAATTGTGTCACAGGCGTTGCATGTTCCAAGTCTTTTAACCTGTTCAGATTTCCTATCAACGTTTTAGGGACATTTATTTGTTGTAGTCTTGCTTTAATATGCTTCCATCCTGATGGTGATGGCCTATCCCACTTTCTCACCAGATCATGGACAATGTCTACGATATTCGATCCCTGTACCTTTGATCCTTCCACAATGATCTCCCCTGTATCGGTCCATTGTATGGCGGGATCCTCATTCAATAGATTATAAAGACTTAAGCCTTTACTCCTCAATGTAAGTGGGAGGGTATTTTTTAATACATGTTCGATATGTTGTGTGGCTAATCTTTTTGGTTGGTCAGCTGTGTCGTCGGGTACAGATCCTATGTCGCCATCGTCCCCCGTGCTGTGCCTAATAACCACAGGAATCTCTGTAGGGCTCTTATAATTTTCGTACTCGTGAAGAAATTTCTGCAGAGCTTCTTGGTATAAGATTCTTTTCTCATCAGGTGTTTTTTCACTGTTTAATAGGGCTAACAATTCGCTTTCCATTCTTTTAAGTCTGCTTTTACGGGGATCTAGATACGTGTCTCTTTGCAGTGAGGCGTACACCTCGTGGGGAATCACTACCACTTTCTTCATTATATTAATCTAGTCAGTAAAGGACCCAAAACTGAAAATAAGATGGGGAGAAATGACCCTCCTGTTTGTACAATAATTCGTTTTTTCTTCGCTACAGTTTGGCTTTTACGAGCGAGTGCACGTATTATGTTCTTGTAGCGGCGTAGGCGAGCCTTCTGATGGGTTTTCATTGATACATTGCAATTTATAACGTTAAGACAGATTTCACAGATGCATTTTAAAAAGTCGGCATCGATATTTTTAATAAACATCTGCTGCATTGCCCGGGCAGTCGATGATAGATTTTTATTAATTCACGGTATTTCTTTAGTCTCTTTGTCATTCTGGAATATACACCGTTTCAGGCTCGTTTGGAAATATATTCGTTCGCAGAAGCACTCTAAACGTGTTTCGCGGATGAAGGTCGCAAAGCAAATATCCGTAACGCGTGCTTGTAGCTTCTTTATAAACTTCCAAAAACTCCTTACGCTGATTCGGGAACATTTGATTGGCTAATACCCCAATTTGTGATACATCTCTACGTTGCGCGAATAAGACTAGATATTGCGTATTTAACGACACATCGCGCATGTATCTATTTTTGAAAAATAGATTCTGATTGATGAAGAACACGCTTATGTTAAGATGGTGGGAGAATACTGTAAATGTCTCGGCAAACGTTTTATCCATCTCCAACATGAGATCGTCAATTACAATGATTGTATGTTCATTTCCCTTTAACGAATTAACGTCATATACGCCTTTGTGGAACAAAATATCATCTTGGTACTCGTTGAACACTGATTGATACGTCGAATAGCACCATATAACTTTATGCACAAATTTCGAGAACATCTCCCCCTTTTCTTTAATGATTTTAAGCATAAACACAGTTTTACCACATCCTGTAGGTCCAGATATAATACATGTGGATGGGCTCGTGAATCTGAATTTTTCTACAGAGTCCATTTCTAACACGTCACACTCCTAAGTGAGTCATTTACAAAATATTACAAATTTTGAGTGCTGATCCTTATATTTCTTCTCCCACAGAACCGTGAATGACGATGAGGTAGAGCAGCCCATCATTACGGATGACCTCGACGACAGTGTAGTTGTGATCTCCTCCCCTGAACCCTCACCAGCGATACCGGTAACACGTCCAAAGCGGAGGTATGAGATACCCACGTCAGGTATAAAGCGACCGAAATACGCGTCTGTTGCAGCGGTAATAGATCCCCAACCCTCAACCTCTTACGCAACAACACCCCCAGCAGCACCTAATATATCCCCTTATTCATCCGCCGCCCCCCGTTCTGTTAAGTCTACAATAATAGAGCCCCAACCATCAACCTCCTACGCAACAGGGCCCCCATCAGCAGCACCTTCCGCTAATATATCCACTAATTCCGCCCCCCGTTCTGTTGAGGATGGTATAACGCTGGAATTGGTGCGATCCGCAGCCCCCACCCCAGCCTTGACTAGAAATCGGTATAGAGTCAGGGTCGACCCTAGAGTCATGTATAGCAGTGGAATTGAGCGCGGACTACGCCGGGTTGTAGAGCATATTATAGAGTTTGCTCTTCAGAATCGTGACGAGCGTGAAGTCAGGACGAGTCTGTCCTTTGGATTCGGGTCAGATGACGGTGATGTAGACGATTATTGGGTGATAGTGCCATTTAGACGTTTGGCGGCTGAAGATGTAGAATATATATTAGGGCGTATAATGCAAGCCGCCCAAAGTAGTATAGCCTTCAATATGGACAACTTCACGGTAAATATTGACCATGTATACCGTGTTGCGGGTCATAGTGCCATACCGTATACTCTTAACTTCAATTCTCAAGCTATTTATAGACGGCATATAAACGTCGATCGTGGTTGCGGCTTTATAGCAGTACTCTTAGCACGTATGTTTACTGTACAAAATACACGAACTCAAAAAATTTGGTTGCCTACAGTCGTGGAGCGCCCGTAAACTAGCTGTAGACTGTGAACTTGAATTTGACTGTAATATGGGTCCTGAAGAGCTGAGAAGGGTAGAACAGGAAATGAATGTCCGCATAGTTGTGTTTGGGTTGGATGATCGTCGTAGGACTGTGTATGTTTTTAAAAGCTGTGTGAGAGATCGTACAAGGCCCCTACTTATTTTAGGATTGTCAGGGACAACGTATCTCCCCATCCGTAATATAAGGTGGCTTTACGCGAGTTATGACAAAAGTCGAAAATATGGGAGACATCATGATTTGTGTAAGGGGTGCCTCGAGTTTGCGGATGATATAGTGAGACATTGTAAAGAATGTCACATGGTATGTGAGCAGTGTAAAAGCACCAAATGTGAAAGCCGTGTAGTTGAAGCTGAGAAGAGAGACTGTGATGTGTGTAGACGCACATTTTTCAATAATAGCTGTTTTGATTTCCATAAATCAATTGGCACGTGCAGGAAAATGAGAATCTGTGAATGTGGTATGTTTCACACAATGGATAATTGGGGAAAATTTAAGCACAAGTGTGACGTAATTCACTGTCCTACATGCCAGGAGGAATATAAGGCGGATGGAGTAAAGCATGTATGTTATATGAAAGATGCTAAGCCTAAAAATAACCCTTGTATAACTGTATACTACGATATAGAAACATATACGAACGCTGAAACCAAAGAGGTAATTCCACATTTACTTGTGAGCCAGACTATCTGTGATGAGTGTATGGATATCGAATGTGACGAGTGCCCCAAATGTGGTAAACGGACAAACGTTTTTAAAACGAATGTCAGCGATAGTCCTGTGAAACTATTTGTGTCCTATATTGTCAAGTTAGCCGACAAGTTCAAAAAAATGACTGTGTATATTCTCGCCCATAACGGGGCAAAGTTTGACACGCAGTTCCTTTATAAGGAGTTGCTTGAACACGAATCCTCTGAGATATTTACAGGTGATCCATTGAAAAGAGGCAACAAATTAATACAGATGCAGATAAGAGGCAATGTACAATTTAAAGATACTTTATTATTCACACCTTGTAAATTAGCAAAGCTACCCAAGGTGATGGGAGTAGCAGCTGAAGTTTCCAAAGGATACTTCCCATACACTTTCCTCACCAGCGAGACTTTAAACTACGTAGGCCCACCACCCCCCAAACATTATTTTGACTGTATGGATGAACGTGAAGACTTTGATCGATACTACGACAGTTTTAATGAAAGTAACCCTTATAATATAGCTGATGAATGTGAGCGTTATTGCGTGAATGATGTGCGCGTGCTTAGAGTATGTTTCCAGGCCTTTAGAAGGATGTACATAGCCCGTTTCAAATGCGATCCACTGCAAGTCGCAACCACCATCGCATCATTATGTTTTACGGTGTTCAAGAATAACTTCATGCCGAAAGACACCTTAGCCATTATTCACCGAAACAATCCCCGCAGTTACGGGCACAAGGCTATTTACTGGCTCATACACCTACAGCAACAGACAGGTGTATACATAAAGCACGCCCGCAACACGGGTGAAGTACCCATTAAGATTAATGGACGTGTTTTTTGGGTTGATGGGTTAAGTGAAAACCGTGTCACTGGTGTGAAGACTGTGTACTCCTTTAACGGTTGCTGGTGGCATGGATGCCCCCGTCCTGAGTGCGGAGTCACCGGAGATATCCACGGTAGGTCTCCTGCCGACTGTCTTGCATCGACCCGCACCCGCGATCAACTTATAGGATCACAGTTCACTCACAAAGTCTTGTGGGAGCATGAATATGATGCACGGATGGAGACAGACGAGGTGTACCGTGAGGAAATAAAAGCGATCAAGCGTTCAATGGTGCTGGATCCTCTCAAATGTGGTGATAGCTTGTTTGGAGGACGTACAAATCCTTTCAGACTATACTTCCCACCTACGGAGGGCGTGAAGCTCCATTACTACGATTTCTGTTCTTTATACCCATACGTGATGAAGAGCATCCGTACCCCGTGGGCGCTCCTGAGAAACTGGTGGGGCCTAGCCTACCATCCATCAATGAATTTTCAAAAAATTTGAATGATCGTTACTTTGGGATCTCTTTCGTAGACGTACTCCCCCCACGCAATTTATGGATGCCGATCTTACCTGTCGTTATCGACGACAAGCTCATGTTTCCCCTGTGCGTGAAGTGCGCGGAAGAGGATAACGGCGAATGTAACCATATACCCCACCAGCGTAAGATCAGAGGCGTATATACAAGTCCTGAGTTGGCCCTAGCCGTGCGCCATGGTTATAGAATACTGAAGATACATGAGGTGTGAGGTTTTCAGAAGCTACCCAACCTTTTAAAACCATATATAAAACACCTTTTTGAAGGATAAGGTTGAGGCATCAGGGTATCCGCGAGGAGTTGATACCGAAGATGAAAAGTCTGCCTATATTCAACGTTACCGCGACCGCGAAGGTATACAACTTGATCGTGTCCAAATTGTAAAGAATCCTGGCAAGCGCTTTAGTGCAAAGTTGTGTCTAAACAGTCTATGGGGAAAATTTGCGCAGAATACCGGCAGAGGGAGCATTCATTTGGCACAAAGTTATAGCGATGTCTGGGATTATGCCAATGCCCCCGATAAAGAGGTCATGGAGATCGTAAATGTAGGTAATACTTACGTAATAAAGTACAACAACACTGAATTTGCCACAGATACCTCAAGGGTTACAAACATACCTGTGGCCAGCTTCACAACAGCCTACGCCCGTATAAAACTTTGGGGTCTATTGCATTCTCTGGGCGGAGAGTATTGTATGCCGATACAGATAGCGTGATATTCACAGAGAGGGAGGGTGAATACATGCCCACTATTGGGGAGTTCCTCGGCGAGCTCACTGATGAGATCAAGGATGAGTATGGGGACAACGCATACGCCGACTCTTTTGCCTCAACAGGACCTAAGACTTATGGGGTACGGGTCAGGGTGGGGGAGGAAATGAAATATATCGTGAAGGCAAAGGGTATTACGCTCAACCATGCGAATCGGGAGGTTGTTAACTTTGAGTCGTTGAAGGATCTAGTATGTTTGGATGAACAACCTCCCCAACTAATTGTAGGCACCCACAATTTTCGGGCGCAGAAGCTGGGGGGCGTGAAGGAACTTAGGGGTACGATGGTGTGCCGTAACACCTATAGGAAACGTTACCAGTTACCTGGTACCTATGATACCGTACCCTTTGGATACCAATGATGCTTCTAACTCACACGTCTTGTATATAATCGTATCTATTTGTAAATATATATATATATATGAATATCTCGTTTATTAAATCGTATTTGTAAATATATATAACTTGAATATCTCGTTTATTAAATAAATCATGTTTCAAATAGCGTTTCACTTTCTCCTTTGTGTGTGTGTGTGGTGTGTGTGTGTGTGTGTGTGAGGTGAAAGTTCTAAGCTCCGCCCACTGTAAGACCGTGAGTCATGCTACTATCTGGGAATCCCTGCGTGGTCAGTCGACCGCAGTAAGCCCGAGAGATCAGACGTGTATTCAGATCAGACGTGTATTCAAATGGCTACCTTTAATATTGCTTGTACAACGTTTACGAAATGGTATTCAGTAAAGTGCCAGGATGTGGTGGATACCGAAAAACTTCCTATTCATCCCTCCTATGCCTCTTTTAAAAACACATTGGATTGTGCGAAGTTCCAAGATGTACAAATACTCTACGGATGTTCTGGTGAGACCGTTGAAGGCTTTCGTTGCACAGACGATGTGCTGAAGTATACTGCAGAGCTAAACTTTATAAAGTCTCACATACACCGTGAAGTAAAAGAAACAACGCGTGCAGAAGAGAAGCAGCAGGTATGGATAATGAGTCTTGCTGATGGGTGGTGTGACAAGCGGTATTACGTCATGCTACACCATGTCGATTACTCATACCCTACGACTGGAAATGTGAATCTCGTGATCATGGACAATCTTAAGTATTTTTATCACTATATTAACGTATATCATGATGAGGTTCGTAGTGAGGTTGTGGCTAGTGCCCTGCGTGAATTTTTAACAGAGTTTAGAGACGAGTATCGTTTGATGGGCAGAAAGGAAAAATATGAACATATGTTCCTCTCAAATAGTGCGCCGGAGTGTGGAGATATTTAGTAAAACATAAAATGTTCCTAGTTCTTATCCAAAATGTCTGGTGCGTAGGCTGGTAGTGATATTCTTGTACCGGTACAACAATTCGACTCGCGGAACAAGCCCATTCACGTATCATCGAGTCAGCCGCCCGTCGAACCATTCCTGCCTACCTGCGTGCCTCACACGGCTCATAGTTATCTCAGAGCTTGAGCCGAGTGGACGTGCGCTCTTCGAATACGATGGAACTTCCTTTGAGCAGCATTCTCAACGCCTCGTACGATGTGTCCGTGACGAAATCGTTGCGCGTGTTCAGGCGTAATTCCGGTACCATTAGCTATGTACTGGAAACGGAATGTAGACCGACAAACAAACGGGTTTATTTAAGTATCGAGGAGATGAATAGAATCTTTGTGATAGTTGAGAAGTGGAGTGAAGATCGTTATAAAATACCTGCTAACGTAGGTACAAGAAGAGAGCAGATTAGTGACGCACCCTCATACGCCGTTGTATGTACGTTGTGTATAAATAACGATCGGCCGTGCATTGATATACGGTTGATGTGGAAGAATGCTTCTGATAATAACGCTCTTATTCCTACGCGAAACCGTTTCATCCTCGACAGAATGTTTGAAATCGTCGGATTCCGTAAACTGAAACCTATATTAGACGCGCGTGTTACGGACATGCTTTATTTTGATACAGTACTTGAATACGCATACACCGCTCTGCTCGATGGGTTTACCGAGTGTAGGGCTGGTGAGAATGGTCTAGTGCTGGATGTTTATTTAAAAAGTTTAGACTCTTTGAAATACCATGAACTTTGGTACAAAGCAATTGATCGGTACAAGGCTGA
Source organism: Bathynomus jamesi (assembly GCA_023014485.1). Lineage (NCBI taxonomy): Eukaryota > Metazoa > Arthropoda > Malacostraca > Isopoda > Cirolanidae > Bathynomus > Bathynomus jamesi. The sequence continues at coordinate 97,895 of JAJOZX010003891.1, forward strand.
GCTCACCTACACCGTTCACCCTGAAGAACTATTTCTTTATATAACGCGCAGTTGTCGTAACGATTTAGAAGATTATTTCAATTGCCGCTATGTTGAGTGAGTTCACGATTGAAAAGCTCGAGTCGGTAGAAATAAACCCTCGATTGGAAAAGCGTTCTTATAAACTTGTGTTTAATAATGTAGCTAACGATGAACTCTTTGTGCGTGCTTTTGATTGTATTCTAGACGTATTTAAAGATGACTTACCAACCGGTTGTAAAGTGGGAACAAAAATAGTACTGAACGATATGAAAGCCCTTCATATCGAATACAGGTTTCCCTATACTTTAAGCGGTGAAATATTATTAAGCCGCATATACTGCGTAATGCAGAGCAATAATGATGTAATTGTAAACTCGATTAAGACCGAGTTTAGTATTTTGAAAAAAAAGTGAATTGTATTTATATTTTGCTTGACATTTCTCCTGTACTGATTATACGCATATTTCTATTGAAATGTATATTTATTTGAAAAGTATATTTATTTTATAAATATATCTCCATAATTGTGTGTGTGTGTGTGTATATTTCTCCTGTACTGTTATGTACATATTTCTATTGAAGTGTATATTTATTTGAAATGTATATTTTATTTTATATATATCCATAATTGTGTGTATATATTTCTGTTATATGCATATTCCTCAAATGTATATTTATTTTCTATATATTTATAATAAAAAGAATGATGCAATGTTGTTTATTGTTATGCCTTCTACTACCGGTATTCGAAATATAATAATGTATACAGTGGTATTGCGGTATCTGGCAACATTTAAGCCTTCTAAGCCAACTGGCTGATTAGGCGTATATATAATGTATACAATAATACTGCTAAAAGAGGTATCTGGCAACTCAAGCCATTTACAGCCAACTGGCTGATTAGGCTATATAATAATGTATACAATAATGCTAAAGAGGTATCTGGCAATAAGCCATTTACAGCCAACTGGCTGATTAGGAGTCTATAATAATGTATACAATGGTATCTGCAACTCTGTCTTCGATAAATGAATACATGGCGCTATCTGGCAACTCATTTACAGCCAACTGGCTGATTAGGCGTATATAATAATAATGTATACAATAATACTGCTAAAAAGAGGTATCTGACAACCATTTACAGCCAACTGGCTGATTAGGAGTCTATAATAATGTATACAATGGTATCGCGGTATCTGGCAACTCAAGCCATTTGCGCCAACTGGCTGATTAGGAGCCTATAAAACAACGCCAACTCGGCTGAAGTCTTAATGTGCACTTGGCTCCTGCCAGGTGAACACCTCTCCTCCTCCTTTCTCTCCTTTCTCTTGGGGGATAACGCCGCCTCCAAGTTTCCCACCCACCCCCCTTTGCAACAACCCCCACCCCCCTTTTGCAACATTACATAATAACCTGCAACATTCTTGCACTCTCCCCTTTTGCGGCTATACTACTATGTGAGTATACAGAAAATTTAAAATCAGTCCGAATTTACATTTATAGTTATGAATTAATTTCTCCAGTAACTCGTATTGTTGTAGTTTGGACCTTTTCCAGTTTGTGTACCGTTTTCATCAATTTTCTGAAAAAAATAATTTTTTTAGGCTTATTCATGATAAAAATGTTTCTAATGTGTACATGTATTAATCATTGTAAATATTTGAATATAAATCATTGTAAATATTTAAAAAGTATTGCTATTTAAAAAATATGATGTTTAGAAATTTTCAACTAACCAAAATTACAACTTAACCTAACCAATCGTCATATGTGGTGGCCCCCTGTTTAATACGTAAGTACCCATTAACTTAACCGGACAGAAAATACGGTCGAAATCTATTCATACAAATACTTAGTGATTTATATAATTTATTTTTGCGTACTGTAGAAAACGGTACATAAACTGGAAAACGTCCTGTAGTTCTTTTACAATTAATTTCTAACATCGATTGTTGGCATTTGTGCATATTTAATGCTGTGTTGTAATTAGCATATTTCACCCGAATGAGCAAGAAATACGAATGAAAGGAGATTGTATTTGCATCCTCTTCATCAATGAATTGTTTTTCTCCAGTTAAGTGGTTCCATTATACCATTCTTTCATTTATTTTGTATTGTTTATATTTAATCCAAGTTTTCGAAATGATTAAAGGTTTTGTGATAATGTCGACGCGAAAAAATATTTCACCTTCAGGAATGCAAACAGAACTCTGGGTAATGATATGAAATTAGTGGGTAAGCATTTTAATTCTACTGAAACGAAACATTTTTCCTTCAATCGTATAGTTAATTTGTGGAATGAATTGCCAGCCAGCGTAGTTCCAAGTAATTCGATCGAATCCTTTAAAAAGAGAATAGATGCTTATCTTGCCTTAAACCTCCAGTTCAGTTGGAAGCATTTGTTAGCGCGTAGAAATATTGTAGAATTTTCACTTGAATTCCCTCCTCTGTATTTTAACATTTTCACTTTAGCTTTAAAATTCTTTCCTACCTCTCAACCTCTTTTCTCTGCTTTGCTTTAAAACTTTCACTTTCTTAAATTTTCTTACTCCTTTCAATCTTCTTTCTTAAACAAACAGCCTCGTAGGGACCAGCCGGTCTATTGCTGTCTAGTGTCCTTTGTATTTCTTTGTAAAAAATATTAATTAAAATTACTTTTCTTTTGTGTGGCTATACCAATTTATACGTAATGTTGGCCCGCTACTTTCTGTAACATGATAATGATCCAGTTTACTGACTGCTTTTCGAATAACAATTTTAAATTTATAAAATATGCTGTAACCACCTTTATATTATATTATATTATATTATATTATATAATCAAGTCACTTTTATACTATATAATCAAAATTTTCTGAAAAGCATGTTGAAGATTGTTGAAAGCTCTTGATTCTGAACTCTGAAAATAAAATTGCCCTTCAAAAATGAATTGAAAAGCGGTAATCCGCTGATATACTTCTTTATACAACATGTATAATTGTATATGACGTGGTTTGAAAGCTGTGGTCCATCCTCTCATACAAAGGGGGAAAAGAGTCACTTTGAAAGGATTTCACTTGACTCTCTCTCTCTCTCTCTCTCTCTCTCTCTCTCTCTCTCTCTCTCAAAATAAAGTTGCACACCTAGTTTTCCTCAAAATTTCTGAAATAGCATAACTTTCTATTTTATCTTTATATTTCTATAACAAATACTGTAATTATTATATAGAAACTTGATAATATAGAAATTTTATTTATAAATACAGCTGCAAGGAGATTGTAATTGTATCCTCTTCATTAATGGATGAACGGAAACAATATATATATATATATATATATAATTTGATATATATTTGATATATAACTCACTCATTTATTAAATAAAACAAATATTTTTTCTCACAGGACTTTTTTACGACTAGGAATAGGGTAATTTTTATAAATAAGCGATACGATCTAACATCCCAAGAATTAAAATACTTTCAACGTTCCTCTTTGCCAAACTGGAACCTTTTCTTCTGTGTTATGCTTCACTACCTATGAAGATACGAGATTCTTTTCAAATATAATTCAAATTCAGTGAAATGATATAATATGATATTACAATGCAGCTGCAAACTGAATTTCTTTGTTAAGTGTACCGCTTACGCGGATGTATATGGATGTATATCCCATGTTTAGCCTTTACGATGTCGTCAAGAATCATAAGAAATTGCCCATGTGTCGTGACCATATCGTACATATGTGACATCTGGGTGTTAAATAAATGTATAATACCTTCTTTCTTCTGAGAATAAACAATTTTTTATTTCTTATTTTTATTGCAAGTTATAAGAACGGGAATCATTTCTGTTTGGGTAAACGGAGAAATACGCTCATTTTATAAATGCTCCTAATTTTGGAGTACAACACACACACACACACACACAGAGAATCTCATTAAATTTTTTCTGATACCACGTTTTGACAAGTTTTTTAGAAATGTACGCGGGTGACAGACATTGATGATTTAAAAGCAAGAATCACAGCTGCTATTGAGCGAATTGATGTGGATATGCTGCAGCGTACATGGCAACATCTGGATTATCGATTGGATGTTTTGCGAATCACTGATGGTGCATATATCGAATGTTTGTAACAACGTTACTTTAATTAAAGAAACTTTTGAAAATACAGATTCTAAATATCTTGTTTAAGAATTTTACGTGTGTTATCAAGAATTTTATTAAAGATGAAATTGTACAGATAATGTTCGACACACTGGAATTTCTAAAAACTTGTCAAAACTTGGGTATAGAAAAACTTAATGAGATATCTCTGTAAAATGAGACAACACTGGAATTTCTACACTTCATGGTTGACTTTTAATACAGCCAAAAATTGTACAGATAATTCCTCGGACACCCTGTATATATATATATATATATCTATAGATATATATATATATATTATATATATATATATATATATACACGGTGATTACAAAGTCCTTGTGCAACTTAAAACATTCAGAACTTTTGATGTATAACGTGATAGAAACAAACCGTAAACAGCATATGAAAGCATAATTATTACAATTTTTAGCACGCTGCACTACACGTTTCTAAGGTTCAACGTGTTTAAGTGTTAAATATATATATATATAGTATATATATATATACATTTTAACTGCAAACAACACAGTATAATTAATGTAAAGAACGACGCTTGTGTAGAAGAGTGTTCCGCACAAGATGAGGACGAAGAACGAGCAAATGAAAAATGAGGTACCTCCCAGGAATCGAACCCGGGATCATCCAATTCCGAACACTCTTCTACACCAGTGGTCTCCAAAGTGGGGTGCGCCTGCCGATCTATGGGGTGCGCGAAGAAAATTTGATGATTCTGATTTATCAGTTTTTTCGTAAAGTTTTTGAATTTCAAGAAGATGACCGAGAAAGAAAGTACTCGCTAACACACAGCATTCCTAGGAATTTGCGAGATAGTATCCGCATATCGCTTACTTGCGATTAAAATTTAGCAAACTAAATATCACAATTCGAAATCACCGCATTATTTTGTAAAATAATAGTTGATTGACATCAGGGAAGATACAAGTTTACGAACCGAATTTCAACAGAAAACTATGCACAATTGGTGGATTAGATTAAAAAATGAGTACCAAGATTTAGTAAGCGCAGCGAACGGTGTCTTTTTCTGCTATGATAGGTATTAAAACCAAGAATCGAAATAAACTGAACTTGGAACCGGACCTTCGAATCGCTGTATCACAAGGTGTCAAACCAAGATTTTCAGAAATTATGAAGCACAGTCAGCCACATTGTTCTCATTAAATTATATTGATAATATATCTTCACCCTATCGTATTTCTGTGATACTATTAACTTACTAGTAAATCTGAAAGGATATATATATAATATATATAATATATATATAAAATCTTCATGTTCATTAGGGTGCGTGTTATTTATTTTTGCTGATTAAAGGGTGCGTGATCAAAAAAGTTTGGAGACCACTGTTCTACACAAGCGTCGTTCTTACATTAATTGTACTGTTTGTTGTTTGCAGTTAAAATGTATATATGTAAGGCATGCGAAGGTGCCCCCTCAGGGCATTTGATTCCACTCGTATGTAGGAGAATTACGGGTACTGACTAATCGGGGACCTTGGTGTAGTGGTTAACATATCCGAGTGGCAATTAGATGATTTCGAGTTCGATTCCTGGAGGTAATTCATTTTTCATTTGCTCGTTCTCCCTCCTCATCTTGTGCGGAACACTCTTCTACACAAGCGTCGTTCTTTATATATAGATATATATATAATAATAATATATATATATATATATATACACACATTTCTTTTAAGGAAAAAAGAAAAAAGTTAATTTTTAAATCAAGATACTTCTGAAATTTGTTTGCAATGCTGCAGAATTTCTTTATCTCTGAAATAAGACGATTAAATCATTTAGATGGTACCTTCTTTCGGCAAGTCGTGCTACCTGCCGCTATGCTTTGTGGACCAATTGCTTGGCCACCTCGTTCACCTGACCTGTCTCCATTGGACTACTTTTTATGGAGCCATTTTAATACGAGTAGTGTTGTTTACTCATCAAACCCACATTCTTCGGATGAACTTATGGACAGGATCACAAATACAGTTCATGAAATCAGTAGCAACTGAAGAATGTTTTCAGGTCACATCAGTAACATAATTATGGACTTTAGCGACCACCACCAGCACGATGTCATATCAATAGCATAATTATCGACTTTAGGGGCCACCAAAATAATAAAAAAAATTGCATTTCGACATAAATATAAAATAAAATTAAATATATATATATATAATATATATAGTATATTATATATATGGTATGGTGACCGGATATCCGCATCCGCGGATATTCGCATCATTTTTAACATCCGCATCCGCACTTCTGACTGCGGATGTTATGCGAATATTACCTCTAATAAATTATGCAATTTACAATTAAATTAGCTTATAAAGTAGCTTATAAGGCCGTCATGCACATTTCATGTAAAGTAATTATTAATGAACAAACAAATATATAAATCTCAAAATATAAATACTAGTAACACAGAAAATTGAATGAAACTTGTTTCATTGAATTTTCTGTGGCTGAAACTCTTGAGAAAGTTATTATTTTTATCATAATGAAAACATTAATATTAATTTTAATTCTTATGCATTGCCTGCCATAATAGTAATATCACGAAATTTGAAAAATTATGTCATATATTCATAATTTTATAGGACCTAGTATGTTTCATGGACTGCTCTCGATTTTCCTACAAAATTGCAAACAAGGGCAGTCGATGACCCTGATTTTGTTTCTGCAATCGGTTTTCTTGAGAAATCTAACCTAACCTAACCTAATCACACGAAAATCGGCGGACCTGGTTGTACTGTCGAAATTGACGAGACATTATATTCTCGCCGGAAAAAAAATAAAGGACGCGTGGTGCCACAGCAATGGGTATTTGGTGGAGTTTGTAGAGAATCAGGAGACGTGTTTCTCTACGCTGTTCCCAAGCGCGATCGGACAACGTTAGTTGACTGTATAAAGGCATCCATTCTTCCAGGGTCCACGCTCATGAGCGACATGTGGAAGGCGTACGAGGGCATTGATCAACTCGCTGGGTTGTGAATTTGTGTGGCGTAAGCGCCACACCAGCTCGGACTTATTCAAAAAGATGTTGGAGTGTATTGCGTCGTTTCAGTAAATAAATTTATTCAATATCCAATAACATTTTTCTTTATCATTTCTCAAGAAAACCGATTGCGGAAACAAAATCAGGGTCATCGACTGCCCTTGTTTGCAATTTCGTAGGAAAATCGAAAGCAGTCCATGAAACATACTAGTCCCATTTTATATTATATTGATAGATTAACAAATATATCCGCATCCTCAGATATTGAAATTAAAGATCCGCATCCGTGGATGTTGAAAAACTGACATCCGGTCCACCACTAATATATATATATATATATATATATTCCTTGAAAAGCTGTCATGCTTCCCAACGGCATATTCAGATAAGAATACTGTAATTAAACTACAAAAATTAAACGTGAATCCCAACATTGTGTAAACCAGTATGGATGTAATGTATATCTTATGTAATGTGTTCTTTCTGAATAAAGATTATATATATATATATATATATATATATCTATAATATATATATATATTATATATATATATGTATATATATATACACACAGGGCGTTCGAAAAGTCTCTCCGCAGTCAACCAACACTTTAAAAAAAGTGTTTGACAACAAGTGTAGACGAGTTGCTCTGTGCCTGCAAAATGGTGGAAAACACTTTCAACACATGGTGTAAAATCAAAAGGTTATGTAATAAAATCACTAAATCATGGTTCAATGAAAACATTGTAGTTTTTCAATTTCCTATGCGTTTAACATAGCAATGCGGAGACACTTTTCGAACGCACTGTATATACTGTATATATGGCTTGACCTTCTTGAAATGAGAAATCATCGCACGGAACATTTAAAAGGTTGAAAGGTGTGTGTGTATATATATACTCGTGTGTGTGTGTGTGTGTGTGTGTGTGTATATATATATATATATATAGGGTGTCCATAAATGATTACCCTGATTAAAGCATGCTATAACTTTTAAATAAACACTCGTATTCAAACACAGTTTTAATCATAAGTAGATAAACATACAAAGTTTTGATACATAGTTAATGAACTTAATAAGCTTCCACATGTGCACCTCTAGTGGCACGTAAAATGTCTAAACGGTATTCACAATCACGCCACACATTTTCCAACATTTGTAGGTTAACTGTTGCAATTGCATCCGTAATGCGTTCTCGCAATGTCCTGATATCTGGAACAACTGTTGCATAAACCAAATCTTTAACATGACCCCAGAGAAAGAAATCCAGCGGGGTAATGTCTGGTGATCTTGGGGGCCATGGGATTGGCCCGACCCTGCCAATCCATCGATTTGGAAATGTTGCGTCGAGAGTTTCACGAACAACATGCGCCCAATGAGAGGGTGCCCCATCTTGTTGGAAGATGACAGTTGGCTGCCTGTCCTGCAGCTGGGGGATGGCGTAATTGGTGAGCATATCCAGCATAACGGTCCCATCGGAAACTGATGGTCTACCACTGCTCTTTCCCTTTTCCACGTTTCCAGTTTCCAAGAATTTTTTCATCCACGACTTAATTTACTTCACATCAGGTGGATTCTTTCCATACTTTGTTCTGAACCTTCGCTCAACACTGACAGGAGATTTTGTTTCTGCAAGCCACACAACACATTGTGCCTTCTCTGTCACAGACGCCATCTTAACTGAACAGCTACTACAGCGCTCCTAGCGGCGAATGCGGTAGACGAAACACACCAGCACAGAAACTCTATGGGTGTACGAGATCACCTGTGAAAGAAAACGGATGTAAGATTCGTCATTAAAACATGAGAGCATACTGTTTTCAGGGTAAACATTTATGGACACCCTGTGTATATAAATAATAAACAAATAAGTAAGTTTGTGATAAAATTCCATTCTTAATATATGCAATTAAAGAAAATTGGATGTTGAATTTGTGGGAATATCATTTTTATTTATATATTTCACTAGTGATTAATTTACGCAACTAAACTATAATTTTCACGCTAAACTGACGGCTGTCCACAAATCAGGTAATAAATGATGCTATCTTTACATTTTCTCTCGTTCTGGCTGATTAATATGATCAAATGTTTTAGTAATCTATCATTACAACCGTTTTACCAACAAAAGTACAAAACAACTCTTTCATAAATACATATGTAGACCAGTGAGTACTACTAATTGTACAAAAATTCCTCTTATAGGAAAGGTTCTTGAGAAAATAATTAAAGTTACGATTCTCACACACTCAGATGAACTCAGCCTAGTGTTAGATTCACATTTGTAAAAAAAATTTTACAAAAAGTTTTTATACAGGGTGGTCCAAAAGTCCCCATCTATTTTGCTGAAATAATAATATTTTAGGATAAAAATGTAGTAACATAATTAGATGTATATTTATTTATCAAACTTAGTTCTAAGATTCGACGTGAGCACCATCAGTGTCTCTGCAAATCTCAAATCGGTCCACTGTATTGCGAAACACATTTTCAAGCATTTCTGGGGTTATTTTAGCGACTGCCGAGACAACGCCGGTTTGCAGATCATGCAGGTCTGTAACTCTTCTTTTGTAAACCTCAGACTTTATAAAGCCCCACACAAAGAAGTTTTAATTGTGTTAAATTCAGACATCGTGCTGCCCACGGCCTGTTTCCACCACGTCCAATTCAGCGATTTGGTAAGAGCTCATCAAGGTACGCCCGAACGATGTTTGCATAGTAACATGGAGCTCCATCTTGTTGAAAGACAATAATGTCGAGAATGCCATCTGAACGAAGCTGAGGTTCAAGAAACTGCTGAAGCATGTCAAGATAAATTGGTCCCTTGTTATCGTGGCTTCTGCAAAGAAAAAAGGTCCGTAAATCTTCGATCTTGTCATACCCAGCCAGACATTAACTTTAAGAGAATCTCTCTCACATTCGTAGGACTCGGTTGGTTTTTCACTAGCCCAGATACGGCAATTATGTCGCTTAACCTTTCCGCATGTGTGGAATGTCGCCTCATCGCTGAAGAGAACGTGGTTTAATAAGTTTTCGGTATGAATTTTTTTCAATCAATTCTCTGCACATGGCAACTCGTTTTGGATAATCCTCTTCGTGTAACTCATGTTGCACTTGAATATGGTAACTTTTCTTTTTTAATGTTGATTTTAAAATCCTTAGAACAGTCGTTTTTGGTATGCTCAGTCTACGTGATGCTGTGCGAGTTGACATTCTAGGATTTGTTTCAAAGGCATCTCTTACCAATTCGACATTTTCTTAAGAGGTACCTGGACGTCCAGATCTTGCCTCATTATGAACAGATCCTGTTCTTTTCTTTTAAATTTATTGACCAGCTCGCGAATTGCTTTGTCTGTAGGTCCTGGTTTGTGAATCTTCTTTCGAATTTTTCTCGAATTTGTTGCACTTCTTCCCCTGGATACGTAGTGTTACTACGATCACACGTTCTTGTACATCCATCATCATCTATGGTCTGTAGAAAATAAAATAGAAATATCATTATTTCAGCAAAATAAATAGGGGCTTTTGAACCACCCTGTACATACATTTTTACCAAAGTGGAGGACTTTGTAACTATGACGACTGGGCCACACTTTGTACTATTTTCAAATTTAGAAATTTTACTGATATTTTCTTCCTAATTCATGACTGAATCTAATACACCATTAGTTTTTAATTTTTATTCACCAGTTTAGGTTCTTATGTGGTAACATAGCTCAAACTAAAAACATACATACATCATTGCTAATTACAAAGTTTCTCCTCAAAATAGGTCTTAAATTACTCTTAGACCCATAAGACTGAGTCATTCAAAAAACTACCAGCCATTTTCTACCCACTGTTCACAAATCAGTAAAAAATTATACTATCATTTCATTTTCTCATTAACCTTACCTAGTTACTTTAAGCAACAAATATACAACTTCCACATTGGTACTGACATCGTGAAATCATACATTATTGGTAACATAACAAGAGAGCACCTAATCTCACACATAATCATAGACCTAATTTCAATACCCTTTGAAGTTCTTCAGTGTGAACCTCAAAGAGATTAAGCTTAAATAACTCATCGAGCAAAGATAGCATAATCATATGCAACAGATTTGCATTGGGATATCTGACAACTCCACCAATGATGTATGACTGTCTGAGAACACACCAGACATTGATTTCTGGTGTCTCTTTCGTGATGCCAGACTTCGTGAGGTTTCTCTGTCCCCCAAATGTGACAATTGTGGTAGGTGAACTTATGACCAGGATCACAAACGCAATTTATGAAATCACTCAGCAGGTACTGGAAAATGTCTTCAGGTCTTTGAAAAATCGGATTGAACGATGTATCGACAAAGATGGCGGTTATATTGAGGCCTAGCCTAGAAATGTGTACTGTAGTGTTAAAAATTTTAATAATTATGCTTTCAGTTTACAGTTTATGTATTCAAAATCAGGAGTTACACGCGCGGTTTCGCGCCAGTAAACCTATTTGTGGTTGAAGCGATGAAGTTCCTACCGATGAAGTGGAGTTCTAGGTTCGATGCTGCGACAGAGTTCTTGTTCCAACGGTTAAGACAAGTCCACCTAGTTGGAGATTTACGTCACTGTCAGTTTCCCTCCCCCGCTTTTAAGACAATAAATTTGAACTATGAAGACTAGACAAAAAATGTTTTCTTTATTTATTATCCGTTCATTCACTAGTTACAAAAAAAAAAAAGACAAATTTATGTGCAGAAGGGATGCGTTAAATAAAAGAATTTATGTGAAAGAGGCACAAGTACTGAAAACGGATTAGTCCGACACCCAGCTACATTTTATACACACTAAATGTTCTGTCAAAGAAGAATTTGAGGAGAGCGGCAAGTCCTTAAGAAACGCTGATGACGTATTTTGGGAAATGTCTTATTATTTGTTAAAGTTAAATTTAAAGGATTTTATACGTAGTTCACCAGTTTTATAACCAAAAGAACTATTCCAATAATTTAAAAACTGAACTAATAATGAAGGAAACATTGATGAAGTTAACGCAGCTTCGTTGAATTGACAATGAAGTATGAATTTACGCTAAAAATGAATTACTCCATGCAATTTTCATCATGGAAAAATCTGCTCACCACGAATTGTTGTTAAATAACATAGCAAAAGAATTGTACAATTAACTTAGTAAGTACAACTACCGCGAAAGCAATACGAGTTCGTAAATATAATTCAACATTAAATATTCATTTTAAGGACGAACGATGATAAAGATTTTATATAACCCAAAGGAGTTTTTTGGGGATTGCACTGAATGTTCTAAAACAATGTTTCTCAAACTGTTTTGGTTGCGTATCTCTTAGATATTGACTTACTATTTACATATTCCTCCTCCCTTATTTTACCAACCATATTTATTCACCCTATGTCAATAAATGTATGCCACATTACTGTACAGAATTTATTTAATATTATAAATATACATTTTAAATATACAAGTGAATAATCAAATATTGTCATTTAATAAATTTAAAGTCCCTCTCTCGTTGTGACACTATTTTCACATCTTTATACAAATAAAGAAATGTAGTTTTATTTTGGAATTTATTTCTATATTGTCACGTAGTTATACCCTTCGTTGACCTCTCACGTACCGCAGTTTGGGAACCACTCACTGTCCGAGAAGAATGAAATTTTTCCAAACGAGATTTTTACTACATGTTTCATCGAACAAATTTCAGAAATATCTTCATTCAAAAATTAACTCATTTTTGCTTTAAAAGAAGTATACAGTAAACCCTCGTCCAACGCGAGGGTTAGGTTCCTCGAGAACGGCGCGTTAGGTGAATCCGCGTGGGACAAACTTAATACCTTATGGGCTAAATGGGGATAGGTGAACGCGGCCGCGTAAAGTCTTCCATTAATACTTAAATACGTAGATCTTTTATTCACACATAAATGAATTTCCCTACCTATATTGTATATGAAATAAGAACGTAATAAAATCATAAACATAATGATATTTACATATGATAAATAAAAATATATTAAATGAAAATAGCACGTATCTTTTCTTCACTCTTTCGGATGGTGCGTATGGTAGACTCATTTACGTGATACTCGCGGCCAAGTGATGTTACGCTCATACCACCACGCAACTTATCTAGAATCTTTATTTTTTTCGGCTAATGTCATAACCTTACGACTTTTCTTCTCTTCATTATCACTTGCGGATGCTTTACGTTTAGGTGCCATACTACTGTCTAAGGGTAATAGCAAAACAACGACAAAAACAATCCAACACAACTTCACTGAACTTAACGCGGTAGCGGAACTGAGACAAAGGGTGACGCGAGAGGGAGGGAGATGTGCGCATTGGCACGTGTACAGTACTACTGTATTAGAGCGTGTTTGGCGGACCGTGTATAGTCAAATTTTCCGCTTTCGGCAAATAATTGTTCGCATTTATTTTCCGCGTATAAGCAAATTCGCGCTGAACAAACACGCGTTGAACGAGGGTTTACTGTATATATATACAGGGTGTCTCAGAAGTCGCGCACCATAGGCTTTATTCAGTTTTACGAGTTTACGAGTCGAAATGGTTTATAAGTGATGTTTAATTACAATATATGTTCGATAATGTTCGAATAATAAAATTAATAGCAAAACAACGGCAAAATACGACAAAAACAATCCAACACAACTTCACTGAACTTAACGCATTAGCGGGACTGAGACAAAGGGTGATGCGAGGGGTGACGCGAGAAGGAGGGAGATGCGGGAGTGTTGGAGAGTGTAGGAGAAAATACTAGAGCGCGCATTGGCACGCGTACAGTACCACTGTATTAGAGTGTGTTTGGCGGACCGTGTATAATCAAATTTTCCGCTTTCGGCAAATAATTGTTCGCATTTATTTTCCGCGTATAAGCAAATTCGAGCTGGACAAACACGCGTTGGACGAGGGTTTAATATATATCGGGTGGTTTTTAAAACGTCTGACACTTCAAAAGGTTTGTATTTTTTTTAATTAACTGAAATAACAGCATGAAATATTTACTGTGTTTTCTCGTGACGTCCTCTCCTCTCATGATACTTACACGATATTTACAAGCGCCCGCAAAAATGCTCCCACTTCCATAGAAGGGGAAGGAAAGAATCGAAATCAAGGTCCAAGAATTTCGAGATGCCTGGGCAGTCTGCATTTGAAAGATTGGAGGCCATAGACAGGGGGAAAGATGGATTGAGGAAGATTGTTCCAGAGTTAACCGGTTGAGTAGATGAAAGATTGAGAATACCGACTAACTCTTGCGTTAGATAGTTGGACAGAAAAGGAATGAGAAAGTGTCGAAAGTCTGGTACTTCAAGGTTTCACCAAATCCCGAAAGAAGAATGACCAAGAGTCAGAGAGATACGAACATACCCAGTAGAGCGTTCCTTGCGAACCCATACTGACGATCTGAAAGAAGCAAGCTTGTGAATAGAGAGGTGTTTAAGGATTTTCCTATTAAATATAGTTTAAAAAACTTTAAAAAGGCAAGAAATCAAAGCAATTGAACGATAGTTGAAGGGTTGAGAGCGGTCACCCTTCTTTTTGACAAGCTGAATGAAATCGAACTTCCAGCAGGAAGGAAAATTACCAGATGAAAGCCAAAAACGAAAGAGTTTGGCTGTGCGGTTATTTAAAAGATAGCGTGTTTAGACATAATCCACGCACAATTGAAGAGTTGAAAGTAAATTTTTGCATTTTAACTTTTTTTTATTTTCCTCATATTCTTTGAAATGTTTCATTATACAGTATGTTGCAGTTGAACTAATTTTTTTATTTGTTAAAATTTTCCAAACGAAAAGTAAACTTTCATAACTATCGTATGCATGGTAAAAAGATAAGGAAGAATAGAACTGAAATATTTATCTGTACGAATATTTATCAGCGCCATTTTATATATGTATATATATATATATATATATATATATACTCTGTATATTGGAATTGGTGAAGTTACAAAAATGAAAGAAGACTGATAGGAGAGATGTATGTCCATATATTAAGTGATGTCCCGCTACAGAGTGTTAGGGCCCATTTTATTGCAAAAAGAGATCCATTTTTACTTAATACACGATAACATTAACAATAATAAGGACAATAACAATTGACTTGCTTGCAAACTCTCCAGACTTTTAAACCCAGTTGAAAATGTCTGGAGTATAATAGCACAGGAATTTGGCGATAGAGTACTATGTAATGATGTTAATCGTTTAAGGCACATTACTGATGTATGGGAGAGTCTGCGAAGAACTCCAATTTATTGTGAAAGTCTCGTAGCATCTTTACACGAACATCTCAGTGATGTTATAAGAGCAGATGGGGGATATACAAAATATTAAATATTACATGGCATTACATTAGTTTAAATTCCTCGTGAGCACAGTCTAAACGGGGACCAAACTTTTGTCACCGACTCTCTCTCTCTCTCTCTCTCTCTCTCTCTCTCTCTCTCTCTCTCTCTCTCTCTCTCTCTCTCTCTCGCTCTCGCTCTATATATATATATAAAATGTCATTTCAATGGTATACAAATATGCTCCACTTCTTTTAATCATTTTTACTTTTAATAGGATTTCTTTAAGATTTACAAGTTCAATTAATTTTTCTTTTCAAAACGTAAATATAGATAGATTGTGTATATTTTTCCTATAAAATGTGGATTATAAAAGATTTTTCAATCTTTCTTTAACTATAATGGAGCTGATTCTATCTGTGGAAAAAATCGCAGTAAATAATTTCATATCGAAAAAGTCAGTAAATAATTTCATACCAAAGATTTTGAAAAGAAATTATTAAGGCAGCGAAAACTTAATATTTACTTTAAGTTCACGAGAAACTTAGATTTTAAATGCAGCTTCACAAATCTTGACGTAATGGGTTAGGGTGTGAAGCTTAAGATTTTCATGGCTGCGTTCTTTTCTATAGTTTTATTGACCGAATGACTTTTCTCGATTTCACAAACGTGGATGGAATTTTTTAGAAACGTCCACAAACTATTATTTTAAACTGGTAATGATTATTAGAAAGAGGTGTTGATGTTAGATGTGTTAGAGTTGATGTTTATGTTAAAATAAGGAAATACAATTATTTGAAACAAAAAATTTTTTCCATTTCCTTTTTCGTGTTTGTATAAACAGTTGCCCAGAATTAGGTGAGGCCGAAGGCCCCAGCACCGCAGGTCTAGCTAAATGGGCCCGTAGCCTGTAGGGCCCATCTTTAGCTAGTACATATAATTTCTTCAATGTTAAAATTTACAAAAATATATTTTATCTGTGGTCTGCTTAACATTATTAGTCTGTTAATTAATTATACTTTTATTAATTATACTCCGCCTGGGAGTGGGCAAGCCAGCCCAAGTCTCAGCCGGTGCCAAGCCCGGATAAAGGAGGAGGGTTGGCGGCAGGAAGGGCATCCGGCCGTAAAACCTTTGCCAAAACCTTATGAATGCAGATCCATTAAGGCACAGGAAAGGAGACTGAGATGGTATGGGCATGTCCAGAGGAGGGAGGAGGAGTATGTGGGACGACGGATGCTGAGGATGGAAATTCCAGGCACGAGGAGAAGAGGTAGACCTAAGATGAGGTGGCGGGATAGAGTGAAGAAAGATATGAGTGAAAGGGGACTGGAGAAAGAGGTGGCTCACGACAGAAGTGAATGGAAAAGAAGGATCTGCAACAGCGACCCCACATAGAAGTGGGCTAATAAGGCTGCTGAAGAAGAAAAGAATTAATTATACTTTGTAAAATTTATTTATATGAAACATTAAATTTTTTTATATTCAAGGTATTTTTTGAGGAGAATGGAAGTTGATGAACATAATTATTGGAGCAGTAATACCACCACTCCCAACAAATGATTGCGATGTCGAAAAAATTTGCTTTGCGATTTGTATACATAAGGTTTTTTTTCGTTTTTCCTATTGTCCTTAGAGTTTGTGGGAAGGTGATGGTAGTAGCACCTTTTACCATATTGGCCGTTCTCATGTCTTGCATATTTCTTGCAAATGGCGGGGTGGTAGAATTTGCAGTTGTCACCGAATTTATAGTGACCATTATTATAGTAGCATTCACGTATGATGGGGTGCTCATATATACACTATCCTCCTTATATCTGCAACTGCCCCTTGCATAGCATCTGCATACAGTCCCCTGCACATTTTTAATCGGGGCCTTTGTCTCTGATGTTTGTTTCATCTCCTTATTTGGAGATAACCCCAGTCTATTATCGTGGTTACCCTTTTGCTTTTCGCTAGTTAGGCTAGTGTCCTCCGTTTGATTTTGGTTATTTTTTGTGCAGCTATTACATTCTTATTTTCGCCTTCTTTGTTTGCTGGTATTCTCATAGCTTCTGCTTCACTTTTTTCGTCTCCTTTTCTATTCTTCTCTGCGCATCATTCACATTTTCTTCTTTGGCTTCATCAGTGTCTCTGTTTTATGAACCGTAAACTTGTTTATTTCTGTTGTACATCTTTCGCAGAAATATTTCACTCCATTCAGTTGCTTGGATACTTGTTATGGGAGATATCTTCGTCTTTCTATTTCAGGCAATTGAAGTTGAAAAAAATTGCTTGCATGTGTATATATATATATATATTATTTACACCTGGAAAATTCTAGAAGGGCTTTTAGTTGCCCCCAATACTGAACCAATTGTGCCCACCTTAACAAGAACTGGAAGAATGTGTAAAAAATATCACCTCCCACCAAACAGTCTGAGAAGGATTCAAACCCTTCACTATAATAGTATCTCTAGGCAGGGTTCTCGCCTGTTTAACTCCTTGCCTCAGTACCTTAGAGATATAAGTGCAGTCCCAGTGGATACTTTTAAAAAACACTTGGACATGTTTTTAGCCAACATACCCGACCAACCCACAGTGTCAGGGTATTCCTCTGCCAGACCAGCCCCCACAAATTCAATAGGGGACCAAATCGCATGGCAGGAGCGAGAGAAAAGAGGGGTGGCGACCCCGTCGTGGCCCCGCCTCAGGAGGCGCTGAGCGGACTTCGAGGGAGCAGCGCACCCTTGAGGCAGAAGCGCTTTAAGGTAAGGTAAATATATATATATATATATATATATATTATATACAGTATATATATATATATGAGTATTGTGTGTGTGCACACACACACACACACACACACACACACACACACGTGTTTATAAGTCATCTTAGCTTCATTAAATAATGAAAAGTGAAAAACTGCTTTTTTTTACTTGTATAAACGTATGGGATGTTTACCCATCGAAATCGATGTTTACACTACCGTACTTTATTTTTAGGCAGAAACGAGGGGCCAAGGGCGAGTGCCTGAAAAAGCGCCCCCAACCCCCTCATAAAAGAAGACGAGAACCAAAATCAAGGTCCAGGGTCTTGGAGATGCCTAGACTCTAGATACACGAGGTAATGTGTCTGCATGACAGGAAAATTATTATTGCTGAGTGGAAGTTCGCACCTGCATGAGTGTGGGCTAGTATGAGAGTTGTATTTGGAATTTTCTAGACTGTTCATTTCCTTATCTTTCCTACTTTACTTCCTTCTTTGACTACCCAAAAGTGAATCCTCGGATCTTTGGTAACTTGCAATACTTCTGTAATACTTAGCCAGAACTGGTAAAACCTGAAAAAATATGACGTATTAAAACCAATATAACGATAATAATTAAATCAAATCTTTCCATGGAAGTTCACAAAATCAATATCAATATTCATAATACATGAGTGATGTTACTGGTTATATCTGTTAATACTTCTCTCGTTCCAAAAATTTTAAGGTATTTCAAGTCTTTTGACCATAGTTTCTCTCTCTCTCTCTCTCTCTCTCTCTCTCTCTCTCTGTATATATATATATATAATATTATATATATATATATATATATTATATATATATATATATATATATATATGGATACTTCAACACCCAATCATTCCCAACCTTGATGCAATCAGATTATCCCCCGTATAATAGCAGTAGTTTTTAGTCAAAATTTAATGAAATTTACTTGCATATGTAATATGACATATGACAGTTTGTGAAAAATCTGTACGTGATGACTGATGAATAACTCGGGGTAAGATTTGTTTTCAATATTCGTTCACCTTTTAACCTTTGTATATTTTAACCATTGTCTTACCTCTCTACATTTTATATACTTTTTTAATTTTAAATTATTATTATCATATGACAAAATGAATATATTATATAAAAAAAATTTATTCATCATATTTGTTCACTTTTTTACTCGTATATTTGTTTTAATTTTTTAGCACTGATGATGGAAAATGAATTTTTCCGAAACGTCTGTTAATAAGCATGTACCACCTTCTCGTCCTCACATTCCTCACTAAGTTACGGTTCCCCAAGAACAAACCCTTCAATCAAGTTATATATTCTATTATATATTTTCGCCTGTCTGTTTGTCTGTCCTTTATGCATGCGCAAACCGTTTGACTTAGAGCTGCCAAATTTGGCACAGGAACCTCTTATAGGATGAAGAATGTTAATAAATTAAATAATTAAAATTACTGGGCTCGAAGGCCCCAGCGCCGCGATTAAACTACAGAAAAGAACGCGGCCGTGAAAATTTTGAGCTTTACATTGTGTCAAGATTTCTGAATCTTAACATTTTCATGACTAATTATTTGGTCAATAAAACTATAGAAAAGAACACAGTCATGAAAATCTTGAGCTTCACATATAATTATTTTTTAGGACGACTTCAAACCGTTTGACGAGAGCTACCAAATTTGGCACTGGAACCTCTTATGGGATGAAGAATGTCAACACAGAGTCGGTCAGCCTGTCTGTTTGTTTGTTTGTCTGTTTGTGCGAATAGTTACAGGAAGTTAATGTGGCAATGTTTTTTTGCAGTTTTTGAAAATCCCAACAACTTTACCATGCCACTAAAGAAACGGGCAAGTTTGGGCAGATCTACATCAGCAGCCAGAAAAGATAAAGAAGCCCGGAAGCAGGAAAGCTCACAAGAAAGACAATCACGCCTTGAAGTTGACCGTGAACGACATGCAACAGCCAGAGCAAGAGAAAACCTCCAAGAAAGACAATTACGTCTTGAAGCTGTCCGAGAAAGTGCAGCAGCTACAGAGCAAGAGAAACACTGCAAGAAAGACAATCACGTCTTGAAGCTGTCCGAGAAAGTGTAGCAGCTACCAGAACAAGAGAAACACCCCAAGAAAGACAATCACGCCTTGAAGCTGACCGTGAACGACATGCAACAGCAATGTGAAATTTATCCCGGGCAACGCCGGGTACCTCAGCTAGTATATATATATATATATAATATATATATATATATAGATATATATACTAAGCATCCATGGCCCGGGATCATCCTATAACATTTATGTAGTTTATCTCTCTACATTTCATGTAATTTTTTTTACTTTAAATTATTATCATAAGACTGTATAAATATATTGTATAAAATCTTTTACGATATTTGTTCACTTTTTTATTTTTTATTTCTTAACACTGATGATAAAAATTGAATTTCCGAAAACGTCTGACTAATAAACATGTACCACCTTCTTATCCTTTTATTCCTTACTATATATATATATATATATATATATATAAAATACACACAGACCGTGCATGGAACAAGGAACTCTTCTGGGAAAATTAAATCCACTATAGTCTGAATAAGTAATGATAAATGACAAATACTATAGTTTTAGTGGACGCTCAATTCTGCCAGTTGAGGTTTAAGTTTTGGTTTTTGGATAAAAATATAATAGTTACCCCTTTTTCTTTGATGTATTCAATCCGACGTGAATGCAACGAGTCTTTTGCTTATATTGAGGTTTTAAATGCAGCGGGGCTAGGCTGCTTTAAACCCTAGATCCTATCCCAAAGCTGGATCCTATCTGCTTTGCAGATAGCTGGTGAGGAAAGCTATATTTTTGGGACCTCTTTGTGAGTGACCCATTGCCCACGTCGGGCTAACATCATGAAAAAGGAAAAAAAATTATAGTGTTTGTTATTTACCATTACTTCTTCGGACTATAGTGGATTTAATTTTCCCAGAAGAGTTCCTTGTTCCATGCACAGTCTGTGTGTATCATAAAAAACCTCAGGGAACCATTCTGACTTCACTCCCATATATATATATATATATATATATATATATATATATATATATACACAGTATATATAATAGGGTGGATCGATTTTACATTTTTTTCGATTTCCATATTCTAAGAGACAAAAACTTGCGCATGCATGAGAAAATAGCCTCTGCAAAATCTAAGCTTAATAGGTAATCATCTTCTGCCCCCGGCAGAGCGATGAAAATCATATTTTAGTAGTCAAAAACGTATTTTTCTTATAATTTTTAAAATATAAAGCGTGTGTGTTTTTCATGCCTAAGCAACGATATAAATGCTATGGGAAATATATAAATGCATTATTTAAGACAAAGAGCCGATCTGAAAATATGTATATAAATTACCTATTTTTTCAACATTTGACGTTGTTGCCGGGGGCAAAAGATATTAACGTAGGACAACGCGCTTGGAAAAACGATCATATGAGGTCTTTTTCATCGACTTTATAGTTATTAAGAATAATTTTGATGCATATTGAAATATTTTAAAAATTATAAGAAAAATACGTTTTTGACTACTAAAATATGATTTTCATCGCTCTGCCGGGGGCAGAAGATGATTGATTACCTATTAAGCTAAGATTTTGCAGAGGCTATTTTCTCATGCATGCGCAAGTTTTTGTCTCTATTAGAATATGGAAATCGAAAAAAATGTAAAATCGATCCACCCTAATATATAAGTGCTACGTCGTAGCCAATGTCGTAACACCGCTTTCCATTGATCAGCGAAGTTAATGCAACATTGGGTGGGATAGGAGTTGGATGGGAGACCGTCCACTGCGTCCAGACTATGTAGCGACCCGTGGTTCGGATTCCACGTAAAGCTGTAGGTCCCCTCCCTCATATGACCTTAGATGTTGCGAAGGAGGTTAAACAAAGCCAAGAATTATTATTATTATATATATATATATATATATATATAGGGTGATTCAAAAAAATCAAAGTTTTTTTTTTTAATTGTTCAACCTGTATTTTTGTTCCCTATGACAAAAAAAGTAGTGTATGCCAAATTTGGTGAATTTTAAATAAAATTTACTATGTGCTACCAGGCGTCAAAGTTTCCCTCTTTTTCAATTTGTTTGTTTTTACAACTTATGATTTTATGTTTAATTGTTTATATTTCAGAATTTTTAATTAATGGTTTATATACTAGCTTGCTTTCAATTGTTGCTTGGAACTCGTAATTTTGATACCAATTAATCGATTATGGAAGCTAGGCCTAACTCACCATCACCCAGTTGCTCATTTGGGAGAAGTTCTACAAGAAAAGAAACTGAAGTATGGCTAATTGGGCAGCCCTCTGCAGTACTAAAAACATCCGTATTACCATCAGAGAAGGAAATGATGGCCCTCTTCATGCACTACAGAAATATTAAAAAGCAAGACATTAGAGAATCATGCTGCTCTAACGCAGATGATATGCTAGCAGTTTGGAAAAAAGCAGGAATACCAGCAAAACAAAGAATACATGTAGTAGATAAAATTCAAGGAATACTGAAGGAATGACAGCTGCTTAAGAAAAACAAAGCAAACAAATTGAAAAGATCACAAAATTTAAATAATAAAGAAGAAAAATGGAAAGATAAACTGGAAAACTTATTTGACATTGCTCATGAGAATGCTATGCAGCTTATAAAAATAGAAGATGATAAGAAATTCTTGAAAATGCAACGTGAGAAAGGACGTCATGGAAAAATGGGTACCATTGATAAGGCTGTTGCTAAAAAAGAGCAAAGAGCAGCAGAAAAACAACAACGTTATGAAAAGAGGAAAGCAGAAGAGATCAAAAGAAAGAAGAATGAAGAGGCTGTCATACTCACCAGTACATCATCAGAATCAGAAGAGAGTAAAAGTGATGAATCTGGTTTCTGTGCTGCACAACCTTCAACATGGAAAAGTAAGGTTGGCAAACGTAGAAAATTGTTTGATGATAAATTATTAGGAAGTCTTGATGTTGCAAAATTGAGTGACAGAAATGCGTCTCTTTTTAATGCAAACAATCAGACATCGCTTGAATGGGACATCTGCGAACAAATAAAATGCATGTGTTTCAATACAACGGCAGCCAATACTGTTCCTAGAAATGGTGCAGCTATTCTTCTAGAACAAAAATTCGACAACGATTTATTGTGGCTGGCATGTCGACACCATATATTTGAAATTATGCTGGAAGCTGTTGTTTCAAAGTCTTTATCACCATCTTCTGGCCCAGATATAGTCCTTTTTAAGAAGTTCAGAGAAAAATGGTCAAGCATTAATAAGGAGGACGAAACAGCATTATCAGATCCAGATATCTATGAAAATATTCATGACATCAAAGATGACATAATTATATTTGGAACAGATCAACTAGATACATTCCAACCAAGAGACGATTACCTAGAACTATTGCAGTTAACAATTATTTTTTTGGGAGGTGAACCAAAAGGTGGAATCAAATTTAAACATCCAGCGGGACTTCATCGGGCTAGGTGGATGGCCAAAATTACATATTCATTAAAAAATTTTATGTTCAAATCTCAGTACAAAATTTCAGTAAAAGACAAAAAGGACTAAAAGACATCTGTCTATTTGCTACTCGGTTATATGTAAAGGCATGGTTTACAGCTCCTGTGCCATCTTGCGCTCCTCGTCTTGCTCTGGAATTATTACAGAATCTTGTAGTCTACAAACAAATAAATGACACAATTGCATTTGTTGCTATTAAAAAACTGTTAGGTCACCTCTGGTACCTATCAGAAGAACTGGTAGCCTTGGCCTTTTATGATGATGAAGTGCCTACTGAAACGAAAAACAAAATTGTAAAGGCCTTGCAAAATACAACAGAAACTCTTCCTGCAAAACGGGCTTTTCTAGATCCTGCACTTATTCCAACGAAGAAATTAGAAGATTTTGTCATCAAATACTCAAAGATTCTTTACAATAACAGAATTTAGTTCAAAATTTTTACTCAAAGATGCTAAAGAATGGCATAATGATGAAGAGTATAACTCCGCTAAGAAATCTATCAAACAGTGGAAAGTCGTGAATGATATAGCGGAAAGAGGAGTAAAATTAATGGATGAATATAATAAAATACTAACACATGATATGGATCAAAAACAATTCTTGCTACAAGTAGTGAAAAACTACAGGGCTGTTTACCCTGATAGAAAGAAAGAAACATTGATGAAGTAAGGACAGCTAATGTCTCAAATATCATGCTAGTTTAATTATGCATGCTTGTGGTTATGGTAGGACCTACGGGGGAGCTTTCCACATTAAAAAAAAGCAATGCGCCTTGTACTGTATCCCCTGGGTGGTGTGGAAAAATTTGACAATTTGAGTCGTTCTGTCAATTTTTAATTGCTGGTAGCAACCCCTAAAAATTAAAAATTTGCTAAAATATTTTAGGATAGTTGGTTTTATGCTGAAATGAACTATTTAAAGGGTTGAACACATTAAAATATTAAAAAAAATTTTTACCCCCATATTTGAATCACCCTAATATATATATATATATATATATATTATATATATATAATATATATATATATATATATATATATATATATATATATATATATACTGGAGTAAAGTACGATTTATTTAAGAAATTTGTTCTGCATAAATTTTGGTGGATTTGTCTGATCAACTTCACAAAATTCATCAAGGTAAAAAGTATGCAAATAAAACGGTGAATTTCGAATCTGTATTTTCGCTTTTCAGTTTATTTCGGGAGAGAAAATCATTTTCATTTTTCTTATTTATTTGCGTCACATTTTATCAGTGGTAATTTTCTGACTTTCAACTTTATGTTTTAGTTGCGATTTTGTATGTCTGTATGTTGTTGTGTGTATATATATATGTGAGGTTGGTAAGTGTTCGTCTGTCTGCAGCACCGGATTAATATCTATGTAGGCCCCAGGCACTTATATCTCGTAGGCTAAATATCCAAACAGCAGTCGAGAAACTTTCATTCTTCCCGAAATATTCCTTTGAATAGGACTTGTTTTTTATAAAATTCGAGTACTTGGAGAACAGATGATTGTGGTGACGTCAGGAATTTTTGGAGAGTCGAAGGACAGATTTTGCACAATTCCGGCAGAAATATATGCGAAGTGAGAAACAAGAGTTGAATGTCGACGGCACCTTCTGAAAGCCTCCTCTCTGTTGCGGATAGCATTAGAACAAGCAAAGTTAAACTAAAGTATTTTTTGCATTAGTAGTGGGTACAGAATATGGAATGTACGTCTCCATGCCAGACAGAATCACCTCCGTGATGAGCTCACCACACTCGGACAGGCCCCAGCCACGGAAACAATAATAATTCCATGGCAAACCACAGAAGTTCTGCCAAAGGGCTTCCCAATCAGAGGCGCCGAAGTCGCAAAGGCGTCTCCTCTTGGGAGAATCCAAAGCCGAATTGGAGCGATAGGACAGGAAACAGACATAAGATTGTGGTCGGAGGAGCCCAACAGAGAAAAAAGTTTGACAGAGTAAGAAGAATAAACGGTAAGAAATAAATCCAGAATGTTGGACCTATCTCTAATGCGATCGGGGATATGAGTAAGGTGCTGTACAATTTGCTCTAGGTCATTCAGGATAGAAAAGTTGTAAGTTAGTTCACCAGGGATGTTAGTGAAATGGGAGGAAAGCGATACATGGTGGTGAACATTGAACATTGAAATCACCTAAAATGGAGATTTCAGCAAAAGGAGAGTGGTATAGAATGGATTCCACTTTGGAAGTGAGGTAGCCAAAGAATCTTGGATAGTCAGGAGAATTAGGAGGAAGGTAGACAGCGCAGACGTATTTAGTTTGAGATTGGCATGTAAGTCGTACAAGAGGGTATAGCATTTGAAGGATTCAAGTTCGAGAATACAAGAGTAAGTTAGATCACTGTGTACATATACGCAACATCCACCTTTGGAGTGAAATTGAGTATAAAGAAAGTAGGAGGGTAGAGAAAAGGGATTGCTGTCAGTCGTCTCAGACACCTGAGTTTCAGTGAGGAAGAGTAAGTGAAGTTTAGAGGAGGAGAGGTAGTGTTCAACAGATTCAAAATTTGAGGAAAGGCTACGAATGTTGCAGAAGTTTATGAAAAGTGAATCAGGCAGAGGCCCAGAACATCTCGAATGGGCAGTAGCAGAACCAGCCCCACTGCCCGGATCTGCGTTCTCGGTATCGGCAGCGGGGTAGCCAGAAGTGGGAACATTTATGGTCCCTTCCCCAGGGGACTCTGAGGTTCTTGAAGTCGTTGCCATTTTTTTTTTTTAATGAAGATTATGTAGTGTATAAGATGCATGTATGTGCCGTAAAGAAAAAGGAGGGAAGTTTGTGTTTGAGAGCATGCTGGACTCCTCATAGGGTAGATGAGACGCGTAGAGAGATCAGCTAAGGAGGAAGTTCCAGCATTCCCTGTCTCCTGCCTAACGTTCCCCTTGGAGTATTTCCTGAGCGATTGGTGTCTGCAGTCTCATCCTCCTCTTCCTCTAATATATATATATATATATATATATATATATATATATATATATATACACTCCAGTTTAGGTTGGGTTAGGTTCGGTTATTTTTCTTTGTTATTTATTTAGTTTCCAGTTTGAGTTAGGTTACTATAGTCTAAATTCAACTGGTACTCACACACATTAGGTTAGATTAGTTTGTTATTCTCTCTTACTTTTTGGGGTGGCAGCCCGCTTGGTACTGGCACCATGGCACTCTGGTACTTCCCATTGGCACTCCCCTCCCCTTCTCGCACCAAATGCCGCTATACTACTTGTCTAAATGACAGACAAAGCCTTTTTTTAACTGTGTTATTAACTTTTTACCGCTTTGTATTTATTTTAGTCCTCAAATAATGTTCCCACATCCTTATTGGAAGATTTCTTCACTGAAACTTCTTGGAACCACAATTATTCGTCTTTTGAATAGACCGAGTAGTTATTACAAAAATGAACCAGTGATGAATTTAATGTTATATTTCAGTCATTTGTCTTCTTTGATTCATTAATTATATCTTTTCCTCCTTGAAGAATAGTGTGACGGTTTTGACGAAGTGGAAAACTTAAAGCATGACATGTTCATATTTAGTTTCAAGTGGATTTCACTTAAGTATCATATCAAAACGAACGTCTCTCTCTGCTTTGTCTCTTAACTCTCTTTTCATGAATTCTTGATGACGGACACCGTTGTACCACACAAAAGATAATCTCTCTACTTGTACGACAAGTCTATGCTCAACAAAATCATTTTATAAGATTTTATATATATATATATATATATACAGTAACCGGAAACCATGTACCTGCTACTTCAATAATTTGCATCTAAATGTGAGTACATTATTTGAGCCTCTTTTGTACAGACTTGTATTTTACCACTTGTAATTAATACGGGGGTACTTCAGCAAGTATCCGCACTTTTTATTTTAGTGATAATATAGTATATATAATATATATTCGCAATAATGAGCCAAACTGAGATCTATAGGCATATTTAGGCTAGCAACAGTATAGGCTTATTTAGGCTAGCAACAGTATAGGCTTATTTAGGCTACTCGTAGCTGTCACATATCGTACGAGTAGTGAGAATGGCTGCGCCGCTTTCAATTTGTACTCTGGAAGAACAGAGATCCGTGGTTCGTTTTTTTGTGGGCAGAAGGTGTGAAAGGAGCTGAAATTCACACGCGTTTATGTGCTCAGTATGGGAATAATGCGTTACCACGGCGAAGTGTGTACGAGTGGATTCAAATGTTCAAGGAAGGTCGGACATGTGTGACAGATGCTCAGCGCTCAGGACGACCGTCAACATCAACCAGTGGTGACAAGCAGGAAGAAGCCAGAGCCATGATTTTCGATGACAGAAGATTAACAATAAAAGAAATTGCATCGTCATTAGACATCAGTCAAGGGTCAGCCTATTCAATAGTTCATGACATTCTTGGCTTTCACAAGGTTTGCGCAAGATGGGTGCCCAAACAGTTGACAGAAGAGCACAAGCGTAATCGTATGGCGTCTGCTCTCGTCCTTTGGCGCGGTATCATAATGAAGGTGAAAACCTTTTGGAGCGCATTATCACTGGAGATGAAACCTGGATCCATCACTATGAACCAGAAAGCAAACGACAGAGCATGCAATGGAAGCATCCAACATCCAACATCCAACTTGCAAGGAAGTTCAAAGAGCAGCTGTCAGCAGGTAAAGTTATGCTAACACTGTTTTGGGATACACGAGGCCCTATCCTTGAACATTATCTACAGCATAGAACTACAGTAACAAGTGCATCGTATTCTGACATACCGCTGCACAGACTAGAAAATGCCCTCAAGAACTTAAATTTGAAGTTCTTGACCATCCAGCCTACAGTCCAGACCTGGCACCTTCGGATTTTTACCGGTTTGGACCACTAAAAGGCGCTTTGAGAGGTCAGCGATTCCAAGGCGATGATGACCTGAAGGAGGCGATGCATGACTGGCTACGCACACAGCCAAAAACATTCTTTTGTGATGGCATTAGGAAGCTTGTTGATCGTTGGACTAAGTGTATTGAGAAACAGGGAGACTATGTTGAGAAGTGATGTTTATAATCTATCAGATGTGAAAATAAAATTGTGAAAATAAAAAGTGCGGATACTTATTGAATTACCCTCGTATTAAAAAGTTACTGGAGTCGTTTTTCAATCAGAATCATACAAAATATATATGTACACTAGGTCGTCCTTATTCAGTTGCATACACAAATTATTAAAATTACATTTCGTAAGTTTCCATTATATTGCGAAAAAAAGTAATGCACCACATTGCTTACACCTACCCTAGGCTTATGTATTTATATATCCAGTACTACTAACGAAGTAGTACTGGAT
The DNA here is from genome assembly GCA_023014485.1 of Bathynomus jamesi. Classification (NCBI taxonomy): domain Eukaryota; kingdom Metazoa; phylum Arthropoda; class Malacostraca; order Isopoda; family Cirolanidae; genus Bathynomus; species Bathynomus jamesi. Next base: position 127,051 of record JAJOZX010003891.1, read on the forward strand.
TTACGGTGTAAAAATGTTATGTTTCTCTGACTGGTCGCCCTGTGGAAGAAATATTGAAGCAGGGTCTTTAACTGGACAGTTCATAATCTCGAACCCAGCGTTCTGAATATACACATTGGTGAGAAATGTAAAGGCCCCCCCCCTCCGTCGGCAGACTTTTCTAAGGTGACAAACATTTTTAGACGCCATTCCACTACTATTTCGTTGGGATATAGATATATACAGAGGCTAAATGTAGGGTATGGCAATCAAACAAATATTCTAGTGGATTCGAAATAAAACCATAAGAATTTCAGCCTAAAGCTAAACCTACACCCTATAACTAACAAATTCTTTATAATTATACCCTAAAATTAATCTGAGTTTACATAGAACATTAAAAAATAGACTAAGGTAGACAAAACGTAAGCCTATTTTTGTCCTGAAACTTGGCTGAACAGCACTAAAGCAATACAGAACGACTTAACAAAAATGTGCTACAAAGATTTCTATTTCTGATTGCGCTGAAAACACTTCAGATGGATTTGCAGTACTTAAAAACTATTACGACAAATACCAGTTGGCTCCTTTTAAAAAAGAAAAACTTAAACCTTAGAGTGTACCACTCTATTTTCACTTAATTTTCATGGGACATAGACTCAAGCCAAGGATGGTTTCTAAGATGGTTCTACTTTTAGCATTTTCATGATTCTACTCTATCATTTTCTTCTTTTCTCTATATTAGCAGCAGTAGGGGCCTACTGTAGATTCCGGCTCGAGGACTCAGTTTTTATCAATGAAAACTCTCAGTCATTGTGGGAAGCTGCTTCATATTTACTATGATTTTCCTTCTTCTTCATGGCTTTCCTTATTTTCTTCATTTTTACTTTCTTGACGCACATTTATTTTCTTTACCTCCGCTTCAGTTTTTGATCATGTATTTCAAGTCGGTTTCGGTAGGCCTACCAGGTAGTTCCATTGGTTTATAATTATTATCTGACTTTAAGAGACGCAGCCGTAAGTGAACATTATAATGGCTTATATACCAAAAGGCATATAAATTAAAGATTATTGTACTTCCAGTGTCAAAAATTTTGTTTAAGATTTTATTTAAAAACACCCAAGTTCAATTCGATCGTTTGAAAATGTTTTTAACCCAGTGGCCTGTATATGATATTCTTGTTTCTTAGAAAAGCTTGAATTTCTAATTCAATGTTCTCAGCACCTAGAAAACCCTTTAGTGTGTCATGCGTATCACCTTAATTCTCTCCTTCTCATTCTGTTAGCTTTTCCCTTGCCACAGTTCTCTTTCGTTTCAATGTCTGAAGTTTCATTTCTTCTGGTTTGCATCCACATTTAAAATTGCTTTCATTCGTAGACTCCATCCCATTTTTTTTACCTTATTTCCGCCTTATTAATCAGTCTTTTGCGTATTACAGCGTCATACACTTGTCGCTTCTATATACTTCAGCCTTTTATCAGAATCTACATGAGATCATGCAATCAGGGATGGGCGCAGAAGAAAGGATAATTTAAGAAACATTCGGGGTAAAATTCTAAACAGAATTACGTGCACGTTCATTACAGTTCACAACAAATTTATAACGGAAAAACTCCTTTTACCGTGATCTTTTTGAGTGAAACGTGAAATGGCGCTCATTCGTACAGAGAAATATTTCAGTTATATTCATCCTTATCTTTTGTACCATGCATAGGATAGTTATGAAAATTTCACTGTTCGTTTGGAAAATTTTAACAAATAAAAAATTAGTTTACCTCCAACATATAATGCAAAACATCAAAACATTTAAGGAAAATTTAAAAAAAATTTGAAATGCAAAAGTTTTCGTACATTTACTTACAAAATTAGTTAATACTCTATAAATCTAACTAAGGCTTGAAAATTAATAAATTTTATCAGTAGTTGGCTGTTTATTGACTGTTGGCAATTCTGAATTTCCTCTGTAAATCTTCATGGAAGACAGACGACTCTACAAGCCATTAGTAAGCAATGGGTCGTAGTGGTAAACAGCTGTCTACAGATCTTAAGAAATCTGTTATTGCTGCACAAGTGCACACGTGTCTGGAAAGAGTTATAGGAAGATAGAAGAACTTCGAATTACATTTACGACGGTTGCTGCAGTTATAACGAAATAGAAAGGCTTTGAAGCAATCAAAACTCTACCAAGGTGTGAACGACCTTGCAAGATTTCAGAACGTATAGCTAGGCGGATTGAAAGAAGGACTGCTGCGAATCGACGACTGACTGCAGGTGATATTTGCCAAACATTAAGACTGTCTAAGATCGATGTCCATCCTTCTACTCTACGTCGTACATTGAGAAAGAATGGTCTATATGGAAGGGTTGTACGAGGAAAACCTCTACTACGAAAAGCACACAAAAAAACTCGTTTAAAGTACGCCGAGGATCATCAAAATGATGGATTTGCATTCTGGAAGAAAGTTCTCTGGACAGATGAGACCAAAATTGAATTATTTGGGAACAACGAACAACGGTATATTTGGCAAAAATCAAATACTGCATTCGAGGAAAAAAAAACATCCTTACTACAGTTAAACATAGTGGTGATGGTTTGCTTCTTTGGGGATGCTTTAGTGCTTCTGGTCCAGGAAAGCTTATTGTCATCATTGGAATCTTGAATTCGAAAAAATTTCAACAAATTTTAGAAAATATATTGTCTTCAGTTCGGGAGTTGCGAATGAGTCGTAATTGGGTACTGCAATAAGATAATAATGCAAAACATAATATACATATATACAGTGTGTGTGTGTGTGTGTGTGTGTGTGTGTGTGTGTGTGTATACACACTGTATATATGTATACAGTGTATACATATATACAGTGTGTGTGTGTGTGTGTATATATATATATATATATATATATATATATATATATATATACACCACACACACACTGTATATATGTATACACTGTATACATATATACAGTGTGTATACACACACACACACACACACACACACACTGTATATATGTATATATATAATATATATATATATATATTAGGTATGGAATGGCTGCGAAATTAACAATAGGGTGAGCTTGGTTTTAATGAATGGAAGACCAGGTACTACAAATCAATCAGTCTTTACAGAATTTAATAGGAAACACCTGGAGAAACCTCCAATTGATCAGGCAACCGTTGGAAGAGTAATTAATCGGTTTGAAGAAACGGGAACTGTTCATGACAGCCCGCGTAGCGGTGGGCAGAGAACTTCAACCGACGAAGCAACAACAACAATGGTATTCAGGGCTTGAGTTGAGGGCGGTACGTACCGGTTGTTAATTTTTTTAATGTATTATTCCGGTTGTTAACCCCTTGCGGAAGGGGGACCCCTTCCCCGCACTCTCATGAACGTACTTCCCGCACCTTAGGTCTATCGGTCTGCGACGCTGCTACGTGTGAATCTGCGGCCGTACCACTTGTTAATAATTTGTCTTCCCACAGCTGGAAGAAGATGGCATTGTCTTTCAACAAGAGGGTGCACCACCTCATTTCAGTAATGTTCGCGCTGCCCTGAATGAGAAGTTTCCGGATCGCTGGATTGGGAGGGGAGGTTCGATCCCATGGCTTCCTAGATCACCATATTTGACACCCCTCGAGTTTTTCTTTTGGGGTTACATAAAAAATGTTGTATATGGATATACCGGAATGGTGGACAGTGTAAACAACCTGAAACAACGGATTACTGCAGCCATAGAAACCGTAACTCAAGAGCTGCTGAGTCGTGTTTGGACTGAAATTGATTATCAGCTAGACATATGTCGTGCCACAAAAGGAGCCCATGTAGAAATTTACTAATAAAACTGTAAGTGTTACTCTCCATTTCAGTATTTAGTTCATTCCAGTATTTTACAGAGGTAGTGTAGTATAGCCTCATGAAATGTGTACCACCTTTTCCGGACACCCTATACACTATATAAGAACTAAAATGTAAATAATTTTTATTAGCATATACTGTACGTTTTGAAAATTCCTTTCATTTTCAGACGCATGTGAATATCTGATTTTCTAAAAACTAAATATAATCTTTTTAATTTATGAAACCTTTTCAGAACGACCGAATTTGTAGCGTTTCAAATACACGCATTCATAACTTAACCCTACAAAAGATTCCGGCTTTAAAGGGCAAATTGTATTTTATTTTTATCGTACTAAATTTTACCATACAGGAAATGTAAAGCGACCTGTATTCTAAAAGGTTCCCTTTGCGATATTTACTGTAGTTTGAGTGCTAAGTGTAATCATTCAGATTTGTTTTAAACCTGTAAAATATACAGTGATTCTAAAATCCTGAATCAGTCGTGTTTCTGCCAATATAATTTGAAACAAAGACTAGTCCAATTCATGATCATTTAGTTCTTTGTGCTCGCTAATTGCAGACTTGGAGGGTTTAAGTGTTCAAGTTCTGTTTGAAATTATTCACGTTTGTCCACTCGTAATCTGAATTTGCGACATGTGCTGCCAATATAATTTGCATTACAACGAGTACATTTAAATAAATAAATTGTGAAAGAAAGCGCGGTATATGGAATCTCTCCTTATGGTTTAAAATGATTTAAAACTGTGGCTGTTAGTAAAAATGAACTTAAAATTAATGTGAAGGTAGAAATGGGTAGGTATAAAGTTTAGATCGCACTAGATTTTCTTTGGTAGGCATCTGTAGTATGGGAATTTGAAACAATGAATATCTTTTTCTACAGTTTGGATTTTTGGATTTTGGCTGTCTTGTTCAGAAAAATATTCAAATGTTTCTCATAAAGCTACTTCGGGAATAAATTTTCTTGAAGCGTTTTTTTAAGAAAGTTTAGCTCTTAATAAAATGACAGGTAAGATGAGCAAGTTTTATAAAGTTTGTATATTAAGATTTTTATGCAGTTGATTTTGTAAATTTCCGTTGTTTCATTTTTTTGTTTGTTTCTAGGCTTGTGTAAGTTAATTTTGGTAAGCTCAGGTAAGAAATTTGTTATTTCTTGATACATTAATGTCTAGGAATTGTTCGATTCATCTTCTGTGAATCTGATAGAAGACTTGATTGTTAAGGAAAGGAAGGAATAAGAATGAGCTCTTCACTATCAAACTAAAAAGTATCGACCGTAAGTATTTTACAAAGCCGGAGCTTCAATTCAGCGGGGTATCATCGTAGCCAGTTTTTCTCGTGATGGCAGAGAAACAAGTTAACCAGTATTGTGTTCAGAGGGCAACCCATAGCAAGAGAATATAACTGTTGATACAGTTGACTATCAAAAACGGAATACTGTATGTATCTGTAGATGTAATTTTGAGAAGTCATGTTGGATCAAATTTAAGATTTTCTTTTTTTTTCGCTATAGCAATAGAGTTTACTAAACGTTTATGGTTTCGTCGATAAACATAATTCAGCGTTTAAAGTGCTCATGCAAAATTTATTTCTGTTTGCGGACAGGATTTCTTTGGTGAAAATGAAGGAATTTCGAATTAAAAGTTCCTAACCCAATTGACCAACAACGAATTGTGTGTTGTGTATACAAATGATTTGAGCGTTTCGGTTCAGAGTTCAAGTGTCGTGCTCACCCCATGTAGAACGAGAAATGAGTTTTAGATAATGTGTGTGCGTGCGTGTGTGTGTGTGTGTGTGTGTGTGTGTATATATGAATGCTGAAACAATAATAACACTAATTTATTTTATATAGGGCCCCTGTAGATAGATAGATAGAATAACCTTTATTAACAATATTAAAATAAATACATTTTTTTCAATTTACAATGACATGAATAATTTTGAAGCTCAACTATTTATTTTATTTAATTTGGCTCTTAAGCTTTAGGCTTTACTGGGCTCTTATTAAAAATAAGCAGCTAGTTGTTATTAATTAATAATAATAAATAAGTAAATAAGTATTATTAATAGTTAAAACATGTATTACAATATTAAACAATATTAATGGACAATATTAAACAATATTAGTGGACATTAATCCTAGATTTTTGTTATTATGCCATTATTAATCGGGATTTCAACTTGGTTTTAAACAAATTTACATTCCCAATATTTTTTATATCGGCATGCAAGTCATTCCATAGTTTCAATTCAATGAAAATGGCTAGTTTTTGAGATGAAGACAATCTAAATTGAGGTATAACAAGCTTTGATCTATTTCTGGTCTGATACGAGTGGATTTCTTGATGAATTACAAAATATCTATTTATCCATTGCAAATTAATGATTTTGTTCTTACACTCGTAAATAAAAATAAAATGTGCCAGTTTGGTTATAGCGTTGAGCTTTAGTAGGTTTAGCTCTTTAAATAATGCACTAGAGTGATCAAGGAAATTAGCATCAGATAATAACCTTATTGCTCGTTTTTGGATGACAAAGATACCATTTAATGCGTTGTTAGCGGAGTTTCCCCAAACAAGGGTGCAGTATGTTATATAAGGAAGAACAAGAGTATGATAAAGAGTCAATAAAACTTGTTTAGGGACTACATTTCTAAGTTTAAACATTATAGCAACCCTCCTTGAAATCTTTTTCACGATATAATTTACATGATCACTATATTGCAAATTCTTATCTAGCATTACACCAAGAAATTTTGTTACAGTACACTCCTTTATGGCGATTTCATTAACATTAAGTTCATCAAGATATACATTTCTTTTATTAGTAAAAATCATGAAATTTGTTTTACTGGTATTTAGGAAGAGTTTATTGGTGGTCAACCATTTCATATACACTGATGATTCTGAATGAAATATATTCTTAGCTGTATTAACATCTTTGCGGAAAAAAAGAGACAGTTGTATCATCTGCAAACATTATGAAGTTCAGTATATCAGATGAACGTAGAAGGTCATTTATATATAATAAATATAACAGTGGACCCAGAACTGATAATGAAAGACACTTAAGAAAATTTTGCAGTAACTATAGAAAAATTATAACGGAGTTATTTCTGGTTATTCTGAACCCGCAACCACTATCGTTATTTTTGTCTTACTAAAATTAAAGTGATCGGGGTCTTCTCTGACCCCGCGAGAGCGGTTGAGGGTTGAACTGTGGTACCCAAAGCTCAAACTTCTCAAGACAGACAGACAAACAAACAGAGATACGCTCGTATTCACGCCATCTTATTAAGAAGTATACGCCGTAAAAGGTCTTTAAAGATGGGCCAAGTGGCCGACGAGTAAGGAGTCACATAATACCAGGTGTTCCTCTAAGAACACGTAAATCTGAAAATAAAAATGAAAAGTGCAAAGATTAGGAGCTAAAGGTTTCCATCGGGTAGAAGGTCGAAAATCCTGTAATTAAGCTTTAAAAGATTCATTTGTGTGAAGGAAGGTTTTACTTATTAAAAAAAAAACGATCAAATGCATATAGGTATATAAATAAATAATTCTTCTCTCCTTCATTTTATTAAGTATATACAGTGTGTGTATATATATATATATACCTTTGGTAAGCTTCCGCCCGAATTGTTCATTCTGACGAAGGTCAAGCTTTTCACTCCACCTTAGACCTACAGTTTAACGTGGAATCCCAGCCTCTTAACCACTAGGCCACCTAGGGTACCCATTTATCTACCAACCACTTTCTTTATTGTGTGGAAGGATGAACAGCTGGGTTTTGCTGCGGGCCGGCTGCCATCGAGTCTCGAACCCGGGGCCGATGGATTCGTAGTCAGCGACGCTAACCACTACACCACCGAGGCGCATAAATGTCGGAAAATGATGATGATATCATTTCCTTTATATTTTTGTTAACTTGTTCAGTCAATGACATCCGTGGTTCTTCTGTCCACTGTACTTTATCTGACTGCGAGTTATGGAAACACTTTATACCCTTGCTCACTGTTATCTCAAAGTGTTTTCACTCTGCCCTGGAGAAACTCCTATGGTGCCACGTTTACAAAAGATTATTAAACTTGCAAAGTCCTACTCTAATAATGATATTAGCAAAAGAATTTATATAATTGTGGTTTTACACTTAACTCTTTTATGTGATTTATAATAGCCTAAAAGAACATTTAGAATTTAGGAGTCTGTTTAAGATTATAGATGTGGCAACACTGGAGTCGTTAGGGTTAAGAAAGGATGCCAGAGAATCTACTGACCACTTGAGGCAATTTATACAAATATTACAAATTTAACGGATTCATATTTTAATTTATACAAACAGAAATATCCTTAAACTTTAACAAAAATTTAGTTTCCTGTGGAAAATCTTTTTCACACACACACACACACACACCACACACACACACATATATATATATATATATATATATATATATATATATATATATATATATAATATATATATATATATATATATATATATATATAACATTTTTGCAGAAAGCACCATTCATTATTTTGGAAAAGAAGAATAAGAGAAGATTAACAAATATGAGGAAAGACTTAAACAGCTTTATACTGGAGAGAGAGAGAGAGAGAGAGAGAGAGAGAGAGAGAGGTTAACAAATACTCTAAGATCCACTCTAGGCTAGCCAAGGAGGAAATATAAAAGTTAGAAACACTGTACCAATGAAAAAAAGAACACTGAAAACCTGTACCATGCTTACACTTATAGACGTGTAAAGCTTTCACACATGAATGGCAATAACAGTAAAGTATATAACAAGGCTCTCTCCCTCCTCCGTCAGCCACTGCTGACAGAAAATTGTGATGAAAGAAGATTTATAGGAAAGTAGGAAAAAATAAATTACAGTAAAAGAATAGCTTCAGAGTTCATTCACATCATGCGTACATTTATCTCGTGTACTCGGTTACGCATTAGAAGACAGCGGAAAAGAAAATACAGGGTAGCATCACTAGCATGACTACTAAACTAGTAATCTAATCTACGTCATGCAGGTTTTTTAAGGATTTTTATTTTATTTATTTATTATGTACAAGAAGTCATCATTTCACCATTGCACCATTTCTCCGTAGCCTGCCAAACCCACCGTACCGAAGACTTATATATTGCGTCCGATTACACAGATATTATGCATTGCTATATAACACCTATCTAGTCTATTAACAAGGTGGGCGAATATCTGAACGTGTTTTCTGTAATTGGCTGTCTGTTGTGTGTGTGTGTGTGTGTGTGTTAACTCTTTGAATGTTGCGAGTATTCAGCTAGGGTCTCCCGCCGTCAAGGGTGTTTGTGTGGCAAGTGATATATTGAGTTTTTCGTACTTCGCGGTGATGTGCCACCACGAAAGCAGAGAAACTCTCTTTCCGGCGAGGAATATCAGTGGAGGGTCCCTGTATCTACCCCGTGTACTTATCCCTTATGGAGAATAAAAGTGTTTCATGGGTGATCACCTGTTGCTGCTCCGGCGAATTCAAGAGTCTCCCACTTAGAGAGAGAGAGAGAGAGAGAGAGAGAGAGAGAGTTACAAGGAGTTACAAGGAAAAGAAGTACCTCAAAAGGCCTTGCGGCCCATACCGAGGAGGTACCAATGGCAACGGGTGCCAGGGAAAATTTTGTCTTTCAACTATCCTAGCAGTAGTAGAAAACTGGATAGAAAAGTAGAAGGCTCTCTCCCCACCCTCCGCTCCCTCCCTGCCAGAGGCAGGTACGGAAAAAGGTTGAAGAAAATACCTTGACCCTGGAAAAGTAGCCAAGGAAATTTTACAGGAAAGTGGAGAATATATAAATAGCTCTATATTTAGCTTGCTCACAGAGACACCGAGCAAGCGAACTCCTGCAGAGTTTCCTGAGGTTTTAATCTTAAACTATGAGTGTGTTCAGTACTTTGTCTAGCCTATTTTTAACAGATTTACACTTTGACTGGAAACAACCTCTGAGGGAAGTTGGTTCCAGATATTAACTATTTTATAGGAAAAGAAATTTCCGCAGACTGAGGTCCTAAATGTCTTTACACACTCAAATAGTGTGCAAGATTTCGTCTAACCTTTTCTGAACTGATCCACAGAGGAACTGTTCACAACTTCCGAAGGTAACCTGTTCCATGTGTCACAGATCTTATACGTAACGTAATTCCCACACACACTAGTCCTAAACCGTTTCAAATCCAACTTCCAACCATTGTTGCGAGTTGGGTTATCATTTAAACTAAACATACTTCTAAAATCGACATCGTTGAACCCTCGTAAGAGCTTGAAAACCTCGATCAGTTGACCGCGCAGCCTCCGAGTTTCAAGCGAAAACAAGTTCAGGGCGCGTAACCGTCGATTGTAGCCCATATGCCTAACGGAAGGGATCAACTTTGTGGCCCTCGCCTGCACTCGCTCCAGCCTCTCAATATCTTTCCTGAGGGTGGGCGACCAGAACTGCACAGCATACTCCAGGTACGGCCGAACAAGGGAATTGTACAGTGAGAGCACAATCTCCTTGTTCCGAAACTGAAATTGCCTTCTGATATAACCAATAGTTTCTGGGCTTTCTTTTCCACCTCTACACACTGTTTCGTAAACTTAAGGTCGCTGCTAATTAGCACACCCAAGTCCTTTTCTAAATCAGTCACCTCGATATTACTGCCCAACATCGAGTAGTCCGACTTGGGATTGGCGTAGCCAATGTGCATCACTTTGCATTTACCCAAGTTAAACGGCATTTGCCATTTTTCGGACCACTCTCCTATCCTACCTAGGTCCGCACGCAGTTCCTCGATCGCTTCGGGCGTCCCAACATTGGCCCCAAGCTTGGTGTCATCAGCGAATTTGGCGATCCGACTGACGATGCCACCGTCGATATCATTTATGTAAATGGTAAACAACAGTGGCCCCAAAACGGAACCCTGAGGAACCCCACTAGTGACCGAGGCCCAACCCGAACTAGCCCCTTTAATTACCACCCTCTGCCGCCTATTCCTCAGCCAGTTTTCAATCCACCTACCTATTTCCCCACCGATACCCAGCGCGCGCACTTTCGCCATTAGCCGGCGGTGAGGTACCTTATCAAAGGCTTTCTGAAAGTCGAGATAAAGTATATCAATCGCCCTACTCTTATCGTACTCACTCAACATGACGTGGAAAAACTCGAGCAAATTGGTGAGACACGACCTATGCCGTCTAAACCCATGTTGGGAGTCCCCAAGTAGCTTGTAGGAATCCAAATGGTCAACGATTCTATCAGCTATTATCCTTTCTAATAATTTACCTACAACTGAAGTGAGACTAATAGGACGATAGTTCCCTGGACTTTCGTGATCCCCTTTCTTAAAGATAGGGGTCACGTTGGCCTCCCTCCAGTCACCAGGCACCTGGCCCATCACCAGCGATTTGTTGAAGACTGTAGCCAGGTGGGGAGCCACCTGGTCGCGCACTTCTCGCAAAACACTGGGGAGAAACTGGTCTGGCCCAGGAGCCTTAAACGCGCTCAGTTTGTCTATTCTATGAGCAACGACTGTCGCGGTACATCTAACACTATCCAGGCCAGCACCTTCGTGCCTCACAGCTGGCTCGGGGATGACGCTGGTATCCTCCCTGGTGAACACTCCCACAAAGTACTCATGTAAATATATATACACATATATTATCTTAAACATTCGTATATATTTATGCTCTGCCCCACAACTGTTTACAAGAAAAACAACATATCTTCGTCACTCATTCGCAATCATCGGTGTGTGTGTGTGTGTGTGTGTGTGTGTGTGTGAGTGAGTGCCGCTGTTCTATTCAGCCTATGTGTATATGCATGTGTCAGCGCGCTGTCAAAGTTGTGCGCTCTAGGTTAGGTTAGGTTAGGTGTGTGTGTGTGTGTGTATATATATATATATATATGTATATATGTATGGGTCAGCCTGCTGCATCACATCAGGTGGTCTCTAAACCTTATATAATTTCAATTTGTTTTTACATTTTTTCTTTTAAAATGGTGGCCGCTAAAGTTCATAGTGTGATGTGACATTTATATATGTATATTTTTTAATTATTTATTTTTTCTTATTTTTTATCAAAAACTATTAACGGATTAAGCTCTTATCAGGGATTCAAATTTTGCACTCTCATTTTTCCCCCTTTTCCCCCTCTCCCCATTACTCTCTCGATATTTTTGCAACCATACTACTCTTTTGCTTCGAAAATAAGAATTTCAGTTGTGTGGTTTGATTTGCTTACTTTCACTTCACCTGTGTATGTTTTTTTCTCATGCAAATACGACAGCAATTCTAGCAAAGCCATCTGCTTTAAGTATGTTTTGGTCCCTTATTGCTATTTCAGTGTCTTCGATGCAGTTTTTGCATTTATGCGAGTGTGATGCTGTTGAGCATTCAAATACAGTATGTGTTGGTTCCCAGAGCTAAATTTTGTAGGTATTATAATTTGGAATAATTTGCTTTGTCAGTAAACAGTCCTTGTATATACTGTATATGTTACAGGGAATCTGAGTAACTAGGAATTTCATGAAATCTCTAAAATGTTAGGGATTTCATGTGAGGTTAAGTCATGATATTTTCGTTAGTTTTAACGAAAATATCACGACTTAACCTAACCAATCGTCAAGGGCGTACAGTTGACCTAACCGGGCATTCAATAATTTTCCCGTAGGTTTAACGAAAATCTCACGACTTAACTTTACATGAAATCCCTGAACATTTTAGGGATTTCACGAAATCCCTAGTTACACAGATTCCCTGTAACATATATATACACGGTGAACCAAAAGTAGGTGGACAGTAGGTTGAATACGGTTTGTGTTATATTATATTATAACTATGGTGTTCATTATAACTATGGTGTTTGTGTTATTATATTAAATATTATAACTAAATTTATTTAAATTTTATTTTGTATTATAGTATACAAAAAAATTAAATATGTATTCTCAAAATAAACGTTATCATTTACTGTCCACCTACATTTGGTTCACCCTATATATACCTTTGGTAACCTTTGGTTAGCTTCCGCCCGAATTATTCATTCTGACGAAGGTCAAGCTTTTCACTCCACCTTAGACCTACAGTTTAACGTGGAATCCGAACCACGCCCCATCAGCAGCCCAGCGTCTTAACCACTAGACCACCTAAGGTACCCATTTATCTACCAACGACTTTCTTTATTGTGTGGAAGGATGAACAGCTGGGTTTTGCTGCGCGCCGGCTGCAGTCGGGTCTCGAACCCGGGGCCTAAGGATTCGTAGTCAGCGACGCTAACCACTACACCACCGAGAGAGAGAGAGAGAGAGAGAGAGAGAGAGAGAATTCTGAACCTTTGCTTCATGAAACCTTCTTTTTAACTACTGTAATTCCCTTTAAAAGTAGCGTTCTGTATATAACGTTATTATACTGTAGTATGATTTACGTCATGCGAAATAATGCACGTTGGAGCCATATTTCATAAATGGAAGTAGGAAAACGTATTATTAAAGTTCTTTATTAAATAATTGGACGTATTATTGAGAGAGCACTTAAAAGTTTGCTTTCAAGGATTTACGAAAGGATACTAATGAATTTAAGGGAAAAACGCCTGATTGCGAACTTCACCAGGTTTTCAACGGCATAAAATCAGATAGAAAGTTAAAGTACATTCCCCTAATACTTGACAAATATACGATAAGGCAAAATTACATTCTATTTGCAGAGGCATTATTTCAGTGACAAAAGTAATTTTAGTCTTATTTCAACAAATAATCCATATCGCTATCTGTACCGATTCATCGATTTGTTGTATATGGTATTCCATACATTTAAACCAAGCTCACCTTCTCGTCTATTGTTAATTTCGCAGCCATCCCCTACCTAAAAGAAAAAAATAATATATTATAGTCAACACTGAAAATTCCTATGATGCGCGACTTTTGCGCCACCCTGTATATAATACATTAACTTTAATTTTAACAGAGAATTTGACATCCGAAAGGAGTGTCTACAATGCGAATTTATTCGAATGTAACAGAAACTAAACTAATAGTCATACAAGTACATTACTGCATTAAATAACTTCGTACAACATTGAACTTGCAGTGATACTGCAATTTGTATATGACTTCTCCAAGTCTTCTCTCCTAGTTCCCGACACTTCGTGCAAGTGCGTAATGGAGCCCCATTGAGACAACCTAAGACTTGTCTACCAGTATTAACGAACAATAAGTTTTCTGTTTTAGGTTTCGAAGACGTAAGATGAACCTGAAATACGACTCATTGGTGATTCCATTGTCCGAGGGCAGCTCGAGGAATTCTGTGGGAGAAACCCCCGTCGTAGCCGCCGTTGCTGCTACCTTGGTGCAAGGGTGGAGGATATAACTAATAGTGTTGATTTTTTACCTCTGAGGACACACCGTATGTTATTCATGTCGGTACTAATAACGTTTTAAATTCTAGATCGGAAGCGCTGCTGGTTAGTTATAGGGACTTACGAGAGCGACTAAAGGAAAAAACTAATAAGATTGGTTTAACAGGTATACTTCCTCGAATTATCCAACGTAACGAGTTCTACAGCAAGGCGACCTATATTAACAATAACCTAAAGTCTCTTTGCCAACAGGAAGGAGTGTATTTTGCGAATTTTTGGAACAGTTTCTACGGCAGGAGGGACTTGTTCCTTGGAGATGGACTTCATCTTAATGACGTTAGAGCTGCGCGATTAGGAAGACTATTTCATAATACTGTCTCTTCTTTTCAGGCTGCCGTAACTCGAACGGTCCCGGCGTAATTTCCTTAAATTTCCCTTGGGCGCGCGAAGGTATCGCGGTTACAAACAATTTGAAGGTTCTATCCTTAAATGCTCGTAGCCTACGAAATAAAATAAACGCATTTTTTTCTTTAATTGCTTGTAAAGACTATGATTTAATTGTGATAAATGAATCGTGGCTTAGCACTGAAACACGTGACTTTGTAGGGGAGTATCAAATTAGAGGTTATAGACTTTTTGTTAAAAACAGAATAGGTAGGCGAGGAGGAGGTGTTATGTTGTATATCAAAGAAAATATTGCGAACGTTATAGAAGTAAAGCACACAATTCCAGAACCGAGAGATTCGACTATAGCAGAACTTAAATTTAACGATTTCAAACTTCTTGTTGCCGTTATATATAGGCCCCCTAATCAAACAGCTGATACGGACGAAGCGTTATATCGTGAACTAAAGATAATAATAGGTAGCGAACAGGCCTTAATTATGGGTGACTTTAATTGCGCTAATGTGAATTACGATGCAATGCAGGAAGACGCGGAAGGTAATCGTTTAGTTAATTTTCTCGAGGATAGCTTTCTTATTCAAAAGGTTGGGGAATCTACGAGATTGGACAGTATTTTAGATTTAGTAATAACTACGGATGATAAGCTAATCACTGATCTTCAAGTAATAGAACCTTAAGCAGACTTCAAGTAATAGAACCGTTAAGCAGACTTTTGTAAATTTAGAAATGAATTGTTACACGTCAAATGGGAAAACGTAATGGGGATCTCCAACGCAAAAATAACGTGGGAATCGTTTGAAACAGTATTTAAGACTATAAATGAGGAATGTGTACCGTACAATAGGGCGGAGTGAAAAACTCATTTTTCGAATTTTCAAATTGGCTAGTGTGGAAAATGTGTGGAGTAGTGAGGAAATAAGCTGGTATAAATTTAAAATCATAACATTAATATCTTCAGGTGCCACAATGACCTTCAATATTGAAAAAATTAAAAAAGCAAAAAAAAATTTTAACCAATAATTACAGAAGAGTCCACGATGCACAATAGACAAGAATTTATTCACACTTGTATAAAAATAGCTCAGTCAACCTTTAAAAAAGTTTCTATTCTCTAAAAACAGTTTTCTATAGTCAGCTCACTCAGCTGTCACTGAGTACCTCGGTTCAGTGTAGCTGTCGCTCTCGTAGCAGGTGGGTGTTCTGTTGTTGGCGTTACTCAGATAGTCTAAACTATATTTCTTATATATTTTGCATTTCTGTATTGTGTTGCCCTAAGTTTGCCATGTCTATTAACTGAAATTAACGTATAATTGATATTAGCTCTTCTTTTTCAGATTGTATACTTTCAAAATGTCTCGAGTTTGTGCAAAATCAACCAGGGCCTCAACTGAGTGCCCCATGTTTGGTATGGGGGAAGATTTGTGGCACAGGAATCTTCCTACATACGAAGGAGTTTTTAAATATTACTTGTTTGTAAGAAACGATTTGAAACAGAATACTAATAAAGATCCTTTCAATATCTCAAATATTAGAACAAGTTGTTGATAAATTGAAAAACAATTTGGGAAAGTGCTCTTCCGTCCCAATTCTGTCAGCAGGCGAATTGAAAACAATGTTCAGAAGCTACCACGAAAAGTATCGTGTCATTATGAAGCCATACCAAAGCAGAAAAAATTCTGAAGCTTACAAAGCAAAGATTGATATGTTCAAAAAAGAAGCACAACACGAAACTTTTTGACATTGCAGCGTGCAAGTGCAAAGTACTAACACAATGTTCTTGTCCCAAAGAAAAAAACGGTTCCAAAGGAAGAAGTGACGTTCCTCTTACAGTAGATCAAAGGAGTGAAAGAAACTGTTTATTGATAGATAGATATTACCTCTCAAAGAAAAAAGCATCTACGTTGCTAAGAAAGCAAAAACAAGCTGTGAGGCTCACCAAAGAATCTTCACAGGAGAAATTGCAGGATACAAATGTTGAATTATCATCATCGACATCAATAGTGAAAGTGAATCTGGCGAAATATCAGACGATACATTTCCAGAGCCAGTTAGCTCGAAGAGAAAGCTCGAACAACCTGAAGAACAATTATTCAAAGAAAAGGAAAACTACAAATCTACCTTCAGTGGCTACTGCTTGTGACAGGACTGCAGTTTCAGATCGAGCTGGCAGCATTCATTGTTAGTGCAGTATTGCAAGATATTGGAGAAGTTTCTATTGACAATACATCTGAAGTAGTGGATAGGAGTAAAATCAGAAGAGAAAGACAAAGAAGAGATCAGAAATTATGAAAGATCAAAATCAGGTCCCAATCAGAGGAATCTATTTTGATGGTCGAAAAGAATTCTACAACACTCTTCCAAGGAAAAAAAAAGAGTCCAAAGTATATCAGAAGAAGGTAACAGAAGAACATATCACTTTAGTGAGAGAACCTGGTTCAGATTATTTGGGCCATTATTCTGTGAATTCTGGATCAGCTGAAGAAATATGTAAAGGAATGTTTGAGTATATTGGAAATAATGACATGAACCTGGAAAACCTTGTTGCCATTGGATGCGATGGTGCAGCAGTCAACACCGGAGAAAAGGGAGGCGTTATAAGGCTTATAGAATTGAAGCTGAAGAAGCCAGTTCAACATTTAGTGTGCCAGCTCCATGCCAATGAATTGCCATTACGCCATTTAGTTGCAAAGCTGGATGGAAAAACATCTGGCCCCGCGGATTCACCGGTCCTATTGGCAGGGAATTAGAGAACTGTGAGAGTCTTCCTATTGTCGAGTTTGAAAGGATTGATGCTGAGGAACCAACTGTAGACTGTGAAGATCTTAGCACCGACCAAAAATATCTAATTGATATTCATCAGGCCATAACAAAGGGATATTGCTCTCCAGATCTTGCTCATCGTAGTCCAGGCAAAATGGCACATTCACGATGGCTGACTACAGCAAATCGTTTGCTTCGTCTATACGTTTCAACTGTAAGTCCATCTGAGAACCTCATGAACATTGCTTCTTTTATAATGAAGGTCTACATCCCAATGTGGTTTTCTATTAAGCAAAGTACGTCTTTTGTCAATGGCTCAAAACATGTTTTCAAAACTATTGAACTAACAAGAACACTGAATGACGAAGTAAAGGATATTGTAAATCCTGTCATACAAAGAAATGCATTTTTTGCAAATCCAGAAAATATTCTAGCATCAATGATTCATGATGACCGCAGCGCCATAAGAGAATTAGCGTGGAGGCGAATAAAGAAAGCAAGGCAAACAAACAAGGAAAAAGTTGTGAGGCGTTTCACAGTACCTGTTATTCAATTTGAAGCTACTGATTATACTGATTTAATTAACTGGCAAAAATGCATTGTCACTGAACCACCTGTGACAATACACCTGACAGAAAATGAGATTGAAGAATTCATAGAAAACAAGAGTGCCCCTCCATTCGAGAAATTCCCTTGTCATACACAAGTAGTAGAAAGAATGGTAAAATTAGTGACTGAAGCATCATCAAAAGTATTTGGATTGAACGCGCGAGATGGCTTCATAAGATCAACACTTCAGTCACGTAAAAAAATGCCATCATTCGAAAGTAAAGCTGAATATAAAGTTTAAATAAAACGTTAATAGAAAAAAACATGCGCAAGGATGGGTGGTTGGGAGGGCATGGGTGGAGCTCGACACGCAGCCACCTCCTCGTGGTGAGTTCTGGATTATTTAGATCATTAATCAAAAGAACATTGATCTAAATAAACTAAGAGCTGCGTAATTCAGTAACTATTTTGGTAATTGGAACACTTAATATATAATAATAACAAGTAAGTTTCAGTTATTGTACTAATGCAGAATATAAGAAAATCATTATATTTCACTTTTTTCGACGGCATTGTGGCACCTGAAGATATAATTTCGCAGGACTAATATTTAAGCACAGTCATTATCTATAGCACCCACATATTTTCCGCACTAGCCATATTTGAATTTCGAAAAAAAGTTTAAAAACCTCATTTTCGATCCGCCCTACCGTACAAGATTAAGCGTGCGAAAGTAAATAATAAGCCTTTGTGGTTTACTTCTAGAATAGGGAATATTATAAAGAGTGGAGATAGGGCTTATAGAATATATAAATGCGATAAAGACAATTTGTGGTTACGAAACAACTACATATCCCTAAGGCGTGAAGCGAAAAGCGTAATAAAAAAGTCCAAGCGTGATTGAAATTTCCATAGCTCGTGACGGCAAAGAAAACCCCAAGCGATTTTTTCAATCTCTCAATAATAGGAATCCAGTAAAGAGTGTCTTGAGGCTGTTGAAAAATTCTGACGGAGAGCTAGTTTCTGAAAACAAGCAAATGGCTATCCTGCTAAACGAATTTTTTACGTCAGTTTTTACAATAGAAGATGTAACGAATATCCCTACGGTCATAGACATAATACCTTTTGATAATGGTAATACTTTAGGTAATATTGTGGTTAGTGAAAGGAAGGTAATGCACTATATTGGTAAAATGAAAATGCTTAAATCACCGGGGCCCGATTCCATATATCCCATACAATTAAAATGATTAAAAGAAAGCATTGTTGTGCCGCTAACAAAGATTTTTAATGCGTCTATTTCTGAGGGGTGCGTACGAGATAATTTCAAGTTAGCAAGTGTAACACCTATTTTTAAGAAAGGCGATAAAGGTGCGGCGGGAAATTATAGGCCAATCAGTTTAACGTCTGTTGTCGGTAAGCTGCTGAAATCAATAATTAGGGATCGCATAGTCGAACATTTAGAATTGCATGACTTGATTAGAAATACGCAGCACGGTTTTAGGCGAAACAAATCTTGCTTAACTAATCTTTTAGAATTCTTCGTGGTTGAGGTTTACGATATTAATCAGGCGGTAGATGTAGTGTATTTAGATTTTCAAAAACCGTTTGACACCGTACCGCACAAAAGACTCATTGAAAAAACTATGGCTCATGGAATCAGGAGTGTAGTAATAAATTGGATAGAAGAATGGTTGCGAGGTAGGAAACGGAGGGTGGTTGTTGATGGAGCGGAGTCGTCTTGGGCTAATATAGTGAGCAGCGTTTCTCAGGGTTCTGTATTGGGCTTCTTGCTTTTTCTTATATATATTAACGATATTAACGATTTAGATGTCGGCCTAGTCAGTACAGTTTCAAAGTTTGCGGATGACACGAAGTTGGGTGGTAGGGCGCTTAATGATGAAGATAGAGTTAAAATCTAGGAAGATCTGAGTGAAATCGTAGCTTGGTCAGTCACATGGCAAATGAGATTTAACGTCGATAAGTGCAAAATTTTACATATAGGTTCGCGTAACGGTAATTTTGCGTATAGTATGTCAGGGAAAAAGTTGGCAAGCGTAGAAAAGGAAAAAGATTTAGGAGTTATAGTCACTGGTGATTTAAAAGTGGCGAAACAAAGTACAGCAGCGGTCAATAAAGCGAACAAAGTGCTAGGTTTTATAGCTAGGAATTTTGAGTACAAATCGCGCGATATAATTGTTCCTCTTTATAAATCATTAGTTAAACCCCATTTGGAGTACGCGATCCAATTTTGGAATCCGCATATGAGCAAAGATATAAACAAAATCGAAAGAGTTCAAAGACGGGCAACTAAGATGATTCAGTCGCTTAGGTCAAAGTCACACGAGGATAGGCCTAAGGAGTTAAAATTGACTACACTCGAGACCAGGAGGCTAAGGGGTGATCTAATCCAGGTTTTTAAAATTATGAATGGGTTCGACAACATAAATAGAGATAGCTTTTTCGAAATATCACAATATAGTAGAACTGGAAGTAACGGATGTAAGCTGACAAGTAGAAGGTTCGAGACAGCAGTTGCCATAAACCTTTTTACGCATAGAATAGTAAATAACTGGAATAGTTTGCCGGTAGAAGTAATTAGTAGCAAGTCTATAAACATGTTTAAAAATCGATTAGATGCATATGTTGATAGAGTGTATAGTTTAAGGCAAGAAAATTAAGGCTTTTGTGGTTCGGAACCCACGTAAAATTGTAAGTCCCCTCCGCCACCACGGAGGATATGCGCAATACACAATTACAAACACAGTTAGGTAGACCAGCCATGAGTGGATCCTAAGGTCTTTGTTGGTCTGAAACATTATAACATTATATATAAATTGCAGTTTATGCGAAAGGACATATAATATAGTTTAACACAGAAAAAAAAAGATTCCTTCTAATGCTAAGAATTTTCCTACAAGTTTCCCATCGCATTCTGAAACGGAACTATCTTCCCTCTCTTGTCGCAAAGATGAAGACACGGCCAAGAAGTTTCATTTAATTTACTGTTCGAAAGGTATGAACATTGCATCAGGAAAGTAAATGCATTTTACAGGCATAATTAATTATTCTGACAGGAAATCTTAAAATATTTAGCAGCATTTTGGCTGGAACACGAAATGGGAAATTTACTTCAAACTTGTGTGGTCAAACTTTGTTAAATTTTCAACTTAACCGAACGAGTTTTGACTGATGTTCAAACTCCTTCGAAAGAACTTACGTAATTAAATAAATCTTCCTCAAGATGTATTTAAAGAGACTTAAAAGTTACCAAGTCTGTGCGACCCTCACAAAATGTCTTTCAAAACGGAGTCGTTGCAAATGGAAGATAAAAAGTAAGAAGGTTAATAAATGTCTCTCTCTCTCTCTCTCTCTCTCTCTCTCTCTCTCTCTCTCTCTCTCTATTGACTGGGACAAAAGATTTAGTTTTAATTACTGCGGTGTGCTAGACTGAATAAAAGTTTCAATTTAATAAATAACCAAATAACACTATACTTATTCCATAAATTTTATGGAATAAGTATGGTGTTATTTGGTTATTATAGTATATATATATATATATATATATATATATATGTAGTGATAAATATCGCTGATTACGAATCTTTCGGCCCTGGGATCGAGACACGGTGACGGCAGGCGGCGCGCAGCAAATCCCAGCTGTTCATCCTTCCACACAATAGAAATTGGTTGGTAGGTAAACGGATACCGTGGGTAGTCTCGTGGTTGAGACGCTGGGTTGCTGCTGCTGATCGGGAGGTCGTGAGATCGAGTCAGGGCGAGGACTTTGTAATTTCTGACCGCTCGTAGTGGGGCGTGACTCGGATTCCACGTTAAACTGTAGGTCTAAGGTGGAGTGACAAGCTTGACCTTCTTAGAATAAACAATTCGGGTGGAAGCAAAACCAAAGTAACCAAGGTGTGTGTGTGTGTGTCTATATATATATATATAATATATATATACAGGGTGTCCGAGAATTATCTGTACAATTTTTGACTGTTATTAAAAGTCAACCATGAAGTGTAGAAATTCCAGTGTTGTCCCATTTTACAGAGAATCTTATTAAGTTTTTTCTGATACCAAGTTTTGACAAGTTTTTTAGAAATTCCAGTGTGTCCGAACATTATCTGTACAATTTCATCTTTTAATAAAATTCTTGAAAAGTACGTAAAATTCTTAAACAAGATTATTTAGAATCTGTATTTTCAAAAGTTTCTTTTATTAAAGTAACGTTCTTACAAACATTCGATATGTGCACCATTAGTGATTCGCAAAACATCCAATCGATACTCCAAATTTTGCCATGTACGCTGCAGCATATCCACATCAATTCGCTCAATAGCAGCTGTGATTCTTGCTTTTAAATCATCAATGTCTGTCACCCGCGTACATTTCTAAAAAACTTGTCAAAACGTGGTATCAGAAAAAACTTAATGAGATTCTCTGTAAAATGGGACAACACTGGAATTTCTACACTTTATGGTTGACTTTTAATAACAGCCAAAAATTGTACAGATAATTCTCGGACACCCTGTATATATATATGACAAATACTAACACTGTGCGTTCGTACAAAAAAAAAGGTCCCTTTATTGACGTATAAATGAAGTCTACGAATGCAGGTGTCTCAACGCAGAGAATCATTTGAATGGAAACCAATAAATTTAGCCTCGAGCTCTGCATAAAGCCATTACTTAATATACACCGTAACAGTTCATTTTATGGCGTGACCTCGGTCCTGTGCATTCTAATAGCTTCAGCGAGGCCAGATGGAATGACTATAATAATGGTATTAAACCATACAGTTTATGTCCCCCAAAAGGAGTTTTCTTCCACAAATGCTTGTTTTACTGCTAAGAAAATAAAAATAGAAATTAGGCTACGGCAAATGGACTCGCCTTAATTTTGTATTTTAGGATTTTAGTTTAATTCAAATGAAACAAAAAAGAATTATATATATATATATATATATAGCGCCTCGGTGGTGTAGTGGTTAGCGTCGCTGACAACGAATCCATCGTCCTCGTAACGGCAGGCGGCGCGCAGCAAAACCCAGCTGTTCACCCTCCCACACAATAAAGAAAAGAAAATTGATTGGTAGATAAATGGGTACCCTGGTGGTTAAGACTCTGGGCTACTGGTGGGGCGTGTTTCGGATTCCACGTTAAACTGTAGGTTTAAGGTGGAGTGACAAGCTTGACCTTCGTCAGAATGAACAATTCTGGCAGAAACAAAACCAAGGTTAACCAAGGTTAGAGAGAGAGAGAGAGCACTACAACAACTGTGGCTTTATATTATTGCAGAGATTGAAGTAAAGCTTGCAGTACAGAGGAGGTTTCACATTAACAGCCCTCATATTAACATCAGTGTACGGTTATTGTAGTTTTCTATAATAATAATTACTGAAGGGTAACGAGTATAATTTCTAAAAAGCACATGATAAAACGCGTCGCGCTCAAAAGCTACACTTGAAAGGAAATGCTTTTGGTTTCCTCGATAGTGTAGTCACCGTAGTGGATAGAGAGACGTGCTTCGGACGGGGCCCGTTGACGCCCAAGTGACACTGGGTGGGGGGGCACAAAACCATAGCGCCGGGGCCGGGCCTGTATAATATATATTGGAAGTAAAAAAGGAAAGCCGAAAATATTTCTGTAGTTATGCGAAAAGGAAAACAAGAACGTGCAGTACTGTCGAGCTCTTAAGGAAAGAAAATAATGAACTACCAAACTAACTAACCGACAATTTAAAAGAAATATCTGAAATATTGAGCGATCAGGATGTATTAGTTTTTAGTACCCCAAAAAGCGACAAAGTGGTACCTGACGGAGATATCTTCTTTGAAGAGAAATTACAAGGAGAGTGTATAACTGATTTTGATTTTACCCCAGAAGATATAGCGTGAGCTATGGAACAAATGGAACCACATTCAGCTGCAGGCCCGGACAAATAGAACACTTTATTGATTAAAAACTGTAAGAATAAAATAGCTACACCCCTATATTGGATATGGAGAAGATCCCTGAGCACAGGGAAAATACGGAGCATCTTGAAAAGAGCGAACATTGCCCCTATACATAAAGGAGGGGATAGGTCTCAAGCAAAGAACTATAGACCAGTTTCACTAACAAACCATCTCACCAAAATATTTGAAAGAATAGAGAGAAAATATTTGACTTCTTGGAGACACTGGAAAGATTCAATGAGAACCAGCACAGATTCCGATCAGAAAGGTCGTGCCTATCACAACTAATAGGGCACTTTAACAATGTCATAGACGCACTTAAAAGCAATGAAAACTTACGATACATGGATTTTGCTAAAGCGTTCAACAAGTGTGAGCATGATATAATAGCATATAAAATGAAACATATGGGAATAACAGTCAAAGTGGGAAAATGGATCTACAACTTCCTCAGAGAACGTCAGCAAGTCGTAAAAATCCAAGGTATATCATCATCAGAATCGGAAGTACGCAGCTCAGTACCACAAGGAGTAGTATTAACTCCACTCTTATTCATTATCATGCTAACAGCCATAGACAATGAAGTAACCAACAACAGTATAGTAGCATCCTTTGCCGATGATACAAAAATCGACAGAAAAATTAGGAATGCAGAAGAGGTGGAGGCCCTACAGAGGGACACAAACATAATATACAAATCGTCAGAAGGCAAAAACAAAATTTAACACGGAGAAATTTCAGTTTTTGAGATATGGAAGAAATAAGGAACTAAACCAGACAGCAGTATATGATGCCCCAGATAGACAGGAAATCCAGAAAAGCAAGCAATAGATTTAGGGAGTTATAATGACCAACTATGCGAAATTTGAAACACAAAATAAATAGCGATAAACAAAGCAAATAGAGTTAAGGGACAGCTGCTGATGACCATCAAAAGAAGGGACAAGGAAGTAATGATTCCGCTACTGAAAACGATACCGTACCAAGACCGGAATACTGCTCAGTCTTCAGTCTTGGCGTCCTCATATAAAAAAGGAATTAATAAACTAGAAGAAATTCAAAGAAACTTCACAGCCAAGATTGACGGTTGCAAAGAACTCAACTACTGGGAAAGACTTCGTAAATTAAATCCATATTCAATGAAAAGAAGAAGAGAGAGATACACCATAATTTACACGTGGAAAATAATTGAAAAATTGGTACCTAACCTCAAACTGAACCCCGCAACCACCCAAACAAGAGTGGAAAATAGGAAAGGTGGAATGTGTAGTATTCCCAAACTAAAGGTCAGATAAGGGACAACCTCAACTCTGAAGAAAAACAGCTTGGTTGTTCGGGAACCAAGACTATTCATCCAGCTTCCGAAGGAGAGCAGGAACATCACGCGAGACAAAGTGAAATTCTTCAAAAGAAGACAAGACGCTTAGCTCAGAACGGTACCGGATAAGCCGGGTGTACCTGTCTATGTGCAATGGAGATCGCAAGCGAGCAACTCGCTCCTCCACCAAGCTAAGCCAGAAGTGGGGACACCAGCTTTACCTTCGTGTGAAGAAATACCGACGCACGGAACTACTATGGGGTTACGATGTGTGTGTATATATATATATATACACAGTATATATTCGTAAAATACTTATATCGTATTTATCCCTAATTCAGAATCTTCCTTAAGGTAATCGTGTCACTTCTGTGGGTCACGTCGCCACACCGCTTCCCGTTTGATCAGCGAGGTTAGGCGAAGTTGGGTCTGTTGCGTATTTGGTTGGGTGACTGTCCTCTACGTTCAGATGAAATAGCGATTCGTGATTCGGGACTCTACATGAAGCTGTAGATCCACTCTATCACGTGACCTTTGCCGTTACGAAGGAGGTAGGTTAAAAAAAACCAAACATTATTATTGCTATCGCTTTTGTATTTTCTAATAACAAATTTACCGACACGCTTAACCTAAACAAAAATAAATACTTGGTAAATAAATAAATAGATTCGCCCTTAATTAACCCTTTAAGCCCTGAATTTTTTGTAGGGTTAAGTTATGAATGCGTGTATTTGAAACGTTAGCAATTGGCATCTTCAGTCCTTAAAGGGTTAAATGTGTATCGTAACTGGTGAAATTCGTGTTTTCTCGTGTGTATTAACAAAATATCGTTCCAAAATGAAGTCTGAAGAGAAAAAAACTGAAATTGCTCTTCACTCGCTAACCATTATACGATTCAGTGAAAGCATCAATCACGCTAGATACTCTCTAACGTGTATTTGATTTCGGGATTTTTTTTCAATCCTCTTTCATTTCTTATGTTTTTTCGTTTCTTCACCGACCCTGACGCGACCAAACGACCAGTTATGAAAGGCAAAAGATTAATATATATTTTTTTTGATAATTTATTAATCCTTTTTAGGTTTTACTTTTTATTATTTATTACTTCCTTCCACCTAAATCCAGCGAGCATTTAACAAAGCAAAAAAGATAATAATTTTTTTTTTGGAGTCGTTTCTCAGTTTTAAAAAATGTTTTTATCTTTAATGTAGTAGAAGACATTTTTTATGCAAATCACAAAGGAAAGCTTAGAGCGGACTAAAGAGGTCTTTTGCTGCATTCCGAATGCGAGATTTATCTCGAATTGGGATATATTTTATTTAAAAAAAAATTAAATTTCCCCAAACTAGATCATTTTATAATTTAATTGAACAATTACGGATCCCTTATTTCGAATAGAATCAAAATTACTTATTCCAGGTTAGAATCCCGTAAAATTAAATTATATTTACCAATTATAAGCAGAAATGTATACAAAGAAGTACAATATCTTGCGAAAGGTTCGATCCCTTCGCTTACGAATGGAGAACAAGAATTCCGCTGGAATCAGAATCTTTTTAGAGATGGGGCACGCATCACAAATTGGATTTAAATATCTCAAATTCAGATTTATAACAGTAAAAAAACAAAAACTGTATTTACACGAGTCAAATACAGAACCAAATTTTAAAGGAAATAGTTTCTTATAATTTAATTCGCTTTGTTGAAGGCTTTCGAGATTCGAGCAGAAATGGAGCAGACTCTACATTACGAAACATTATGATTAAAGCAAAGTTTTAAGGTATAAAGAAGCCATTATTTTTAATTAGGTTTACTCAAACAAAGCGTCGTGAGACAAAGACCATTCTCTTAGGATTATAACGTTCAGTAAACATACAGGAAAACGAAATTAACAGTAACAAATACATTTTAATCCTAAAACTATATATATATGTGTGTGTGTGTGTGTGTGTGTGTGTGTGTGTGTGTGAGAGAGAGAGAGAGAGAGAGAGAGAGAGAGGAGAGAGAGAGAGTTGGATGGACCACTTTCCGCACTATAGTGATGATATTTTAGCACTCTGGACGGTTCGTTTGATTGGGACGTTCGTCCTCGATGAATTGACGCGGCCTTAGTCGTGAACCGGGCCTAAAAATATTATAACAACACACGATATTAACCACAAAATTTATAATCAGGACTAAAGGAAACAAGGCTTTTCCTTATAAATCTTCACTCTTTAGGACGTTTATTTAATAACTTCTACAGAAGGAGGCGCGGAAGGCAAGACGAAATTTTTAAAGAGTGAATTGCCTTAAGTCAATTTAAACGATTTAATTAGGCCTCTAATTTTTACCACTGATGGTCAGGTAGAGAAACTGAACAGTTCTTTCTCGAATGCGGACAAAGGCAAGAATTTTAAAAGTACTTTATCGAATGGTGGATAAGACAGGAATGTAAAAGAGGAGGTTCGACCTCCTTGACCTAAGGCTATAGCAGGAATGAATTTATTTAAATCAAAATAATAATAACGAAATTTAAAATGACTTGGATGCCTGAAGTTCAAGGTTAAGTCTTCCCCCCCCCCTTAGTTGGACAATCTACGAATTATTTCATATTTAATAAAAATAATGTAAATATTAAATAAAAAATAAAAATGTGCTAATTATAAACTTTTGATGGCGACATAATGTCGGGGTTTGTGCACTAATACAATCTTACAATTTAGTACACTCCAAGTATTTAACTATTATGTTTTCACAAATCGAGTATTGAACGACAGGTCTTTACGACTTCATAATTTTAAGGCATTTATCCGACATTGAACAATTTTATACGAAAATTAATCATGATTACAATTATTGTTATTATTATTATTATTATTATTATTATTATCTAATTGGTTAGGCCTAGAATGAGGAAGGGACAATAGAATGCAGGTAATGGTACATAAACGTAAATAAATGTACATGAATGTTACCTCTAATTAGAATACATGGACATTTTAGAAGAAATGAATTGACAAGTATCAGTATAGGTAACAATGGTATAACAGTTACGTAATAGGACTGTGACAGTAACATAGAGTTACGGTGAAATATGTAACAGTTACAACGTAACGAACACGCAAAATTTTATGGAGAGAGTCCGAGGTTATTCTAAAAAGATAAAAGTAGAATTTTGCTAAGCCAGGGATCGAGACAAGCGATTTCGAATGAACGTATCGGTGAATTCCATTACTTCTGCATTTAGTTAGAAATTATTACAAAAATACGAGTATATATAAAAAAGACGAAATCATGAACGTAAGAGTATGCGTGTCAATGAACAGACAGACAATTTACACGGAACATGTGCGCGTAATGACGATGTACGTAAGGTTGTATACACGATCTTGAATAGATATACATAACTCTTTCGTCTTTGTCTTTCATCTTGGTACTTTTACTTCCTGCTGAAAGTTCGCTTTCATTCAGCCTGTTCCGAAGAAGGGTGACCGCTCTCAACCCTCCAACTATCGTCCAATTGCTTTGATTTCTTGCCTTTCCAAAGTTTTTGAATCTATCCTTAATAGGAAGATTCTTAAACACCTTTCTTCTCACAATCTTCATTCAGATCGTCAGTATGGACTCCGCAAAGGACGCTCTACTGGCGATCTTCTTGCATATCTCTCTGACTCTTGATCATCCTCCTTTCGGGATTTCGGTGAAACTTTTGCTATTGCGCTAGACATATCAAAAGCTTTTGATAGAGTCTGGCACAAATCTTTAATTTCCAAACTACCTTCCTTCGGTTTCTATCCTTCTATCTGTGCCTTCATCTCTAATTTCCTTTCTGGCCGATCTATAGCTGCAGTTGTAGGTGGCCCCTGTTCTTCTCCTAAAGCTATTAACTGTGGTGTTCCTCAGGGTTCTGTCCTGTCACCCACTCTTTTCTTTTTATTTATTAATGATCTTTTAATTTGCACGTCCTGTCATATTCACTCCTCTGCCGATGATTCCACCCTTCACTTCTCCACCCGCTTCCCAAAGCGTCCCTCACAGCAGTCGCTTCATGATTCGCGTGAAGCGACTATGGGGCACCTGATTGGGGCAGAGAAAACCTTGTGGTTTTCAATGCCTCAAAAACTCAGTTCCTCCATCTGTCTACTCGTCACAATCCTCCACACGACTATCCCCTTACCTTCAATAACACACAAATCAATCCTTCCTCTTCTCTTAACATTCTTGGCGTTTCCTTTTCTCGTGATCTTTCCACATATACTCTCTTTTCAAAACAGCTTCTAAGAGGTTAGGTGTGCTGTATCGCCTCCGCGGTTTCTTCACCTCCACTCAGTTGCTGTCTCTGTACAGGGGTCTTTTTGGCCCCTGTATGGAGTATGCTTCTCATGTGTGGGGTGGTTCAACCCACACAGCCGTACTTGACGGGGTGGAATCAAAGGCTTTTCGTCTCATCAATTCACCGCCTCTTACTGATTGTCTTCAATCTCTCTCTCTTGGCCGCAATGTTGCCTCACTCTCTCTTTATTATCGCTATCATAACGGACATTGCTCTTCTGAACTCTCCAACTGCATGCCTCCTCCTTTAAGGAGAGCACGCAGTACCAGACTTTCTACACTTTCTCATTACTTTTCTGTCCAACTATCTAATGCAAGGGTTAATCGGTATTTTCAGTCTTTCATCTACTCAACCGGTTAACTCTGGAACAATCTTCCTCAATCCATCTCTCCTCCTGTCTGTGACCTCCCATCTATCAAACACAGAATGTGTAGGCATCTCGAAAACCCCGGACCTTGATTTTGGCTCTCTTCTTCTTCTATGGGAGGGGCGCTTTTGCTGGCATTTGTCCTTGGCCCCCTCCTCCCTGCATAAAAAAAAACTAGACATAGGCTGATAGGTTGAGAGGGCATAGGTAGATAATAAAAAATTCATTAACAAATGTTTTTACTATAAGGGACAATTTACGGGACACGATATATGCAATGACCTATATACGAGTATGAACTTCATAGGGGTACATGGAGTAATGAAACATGGAAATATTTAGTATTCAATTTGACATTTAATTTACAGTAGTATTTAGTATTCAAGTCTGAAATAGAACAACAGATTGCAGATAACACTAGGCAACAAAGATTTTGTTACAGAAGACCAAATAGGTGCTCCTAGCTAATTTCGGTATGCTGATTTCAAATCTATAATTAGATTTTTTCTATCACGTCTAGATTTTGTGTAAAATGCAAATCACTTTTAGTAAAATTTTCTACGACGTCCAGATTTTGGTTTTAATCGGCTTAATGCCAGTAATATGAAACTTGCTTTTCAAGGTTAAAGCAATTTTTTTTGCCAACTATATACAAATTCGAACAATTTTGATAAATAAAATTTATCCCGAGTTGGCAACACTGAGTCAAGAGCATAGTAACGGGCAACGGCCCAACGGTCAGTCGCTACGTGACAGTCAAGCAGAACTGTTGTTGAAGCTCTCTGCTGATGAGCAAGTAACAGGTTGTGGTGACTTGTCTGTGGACAATATACACCTAAGCCACAACGTAGAAACATAACAACAAAGATTAAACTTGCCTACAAGTGTTATTTTGACTAAGTTAGGAGACCAACAGAGGGACTGGGCACCACATATTTGCTGTGCACAGTGCAATGCAATGTTAATAGCTTGGATGAATGGTAAAAGAAAAGCTATGCCGTTCTCAGTCCCCATGGTTTGGCGTGAGCCAAAAAATCACTTCAATGATTGTTATTTTTGTTTGACAAAGATTGCTGGTTTCACAAAGAAAAACAAATCAAAGATCACGTACCCAAACTGCGAATCAGCAATGAAACCAGTACCACATGATGAAACAAATCCACCACCAGTTCCACCAGCAACGATAACAGACAGCAGTTCATCTGAAGATTCTGCTAGTGATATAGAAACAGGGAAATATGGCATATATGTTCCAGATGCAAATATTTCCCACATTTGTTAAGTCAAGCGGAGTTAAATGACTTAGTGCGCGATTTGGAATTACCAAAAGAAAAGGCAGAGTTGCTTGGTTCAAGACTTCAAGAATTTAATCTTCTCCAACCAAACACCAAAGTTTCCCATTTCCGCCATCGCCATTTGCAGTTTTCATCATTTTACTTACAGGAAGAAAACGTTTGTTTCTGCCACGATATCAGTGGTCTGATCCAAGGGATTGGCTGTCGCTATGATCCAAAAGAATGGAGACTGTTCATTGACTCTAGTAAAGCTAGCCTTAAAGCTGTATTACTGCACAACGGCAATGAAAAACCTTCAATACCTGTAGTACATGCCACTGGCCTTAATGAGACTTATGAATCGATGAAACTGCTGCTAAGACTCATCAAATATAAGGACCACACATGGAATATTTGTGGCGACCTTAAAGTTGTATCATTACTTCTTGGGTTACAGTTGGGCTACACAAAGCATATGTGCTTTTTGTGTCTATGGAACAGCAGAGATGACAAGAACCACTACAAAAACATGATTGGCCATCTAGAACTGAACATGTTGTTGGTAAATACAATGTGAAACACCCAGCACTTATTGACCCTCAGAAAGTACATCTTCCACCACTTCACATTAAACTTGGCCTTTTGAAAAATTTCGTGAAGGGTATGGATCATCAAGGTAGTGGTTTCCAATATTTAAAGGATACATTCAAAGGAATATTGACAGATGCTAAGCTAGAAGCTGGAGTTTTCACTGGACCACAGATCCGCAGTGTCATCCACGACTCATCGTTTCCATCTAACCTAAATGAGAATGAACTAGGAGCATGGACATCTTTCGTTGAAGTTGTCAAAAATTTTCTTGGAAACCACAAAGCTGAAAACCACCGTAAACTCGTAGAAAACATGCTTAAATCTTATGAAATAATGGGATGCAGAATGTCTTTGAAAATTCATTTTTTACATTCTCATCTTGACTTCTTCCCGGCCAACCTTGGGGCTGTAAGTGACGAGCATGGTGAGCGCTTCCACCAACAGATCTCAGTTATGGAAAACAGATACCAAGGTATTTCAACCCAAATATGATGGGAGATTATTGTTGGTTCCTGCAGAAGGAGAGCTCGTCATCCTACAAGCGACAAAGGAAGAGGACACACCAAAGTTTCACTTAAGAACAGGAATTTGCCTTTCAGTAGTAACAACAAAATACTAACGCGCTTTGGGTGGATGGTTGGCCGCAGGGGTGGTAACTCCGCCAGCGGAATTCCGCTGTCTGTCTTAAGCCAGAATAGAGGAGGAAAGACATCCCTGTTCACTAATTATTTAAGTATGCTTAACATAAAACGTGGCACGGAAAAGTAGCTTAGACGGCTTTCGTAATAGAAGCGGGTGAGAAAAAAAATGAAAAATAGGGGTTTTTGGTTACACAAAATCTGGACGTGATAGAGAAATTTTGATATCAGATCTGAAATCAGCATCAGCGCTTTAGTAGGAATCAGTAGTTCACGTGTCTGTAACAAAAAAAAGTTGAAATTTGTTGCCTAGTGTAATATAAGGATAAATGTTATAATTCCATTCTTTAATCCAGTGGCATATATAAGTCATTATAATCACAGTAATGAAGGGACACAGGCAAAGTACAGGCTCAGGGGGAATCTACAGTAGCTTAATATTTAATTAATGGATTAAACTGGAATTAATTGGGGATTAATTTTAAGAGTAGTTTGCTAAATTCATGTAAATGTCCCTCTCAAAAGATACTCAGTGCTTATCTCTGATAAGATGAGAGAAAACTTTGTGGCTTCCAGTTCCTCAAAAACTCAGTTCCTTTATCTGTCTACTCGTCACAATCTTCCACACGACTATCCCCTTACCTTCAACAACACACAACTCAATCCTTCCTCTTCTCTTAACATTTTTGGCGTTTCCTTTTCCCGTGATCTTTCCTGGAAAGATCACATATACTCTCTCCAAAACAGCTTCTAAGAGGTTAGGTGTGCTGTACCGGCTCCACAGTTTCTTCACCCTCACTTAGTTGCTGTCTCTGTACAGGGGTCTTGTCCGCCCTGTATGGAGTACGCTTCTCATGTGTGGGGTGGAGTCAAAGGTTTTCGTCTCATCAATTCCTCGCCTCTTACTGACGGTCTTCAGTCTCCCTCTTCGCCGCAATGCAATGTTGCCTCACTCTCTCTTTACTATCGCTCTTATAACAGATACTGATCTTGTAAACTCTCTAACTGCATGCCTCCTCCTTTGAGGAGAGCACGCAGTACCCGACTTTCCACACATTCTCATTCTTTTTCTGTCCAATTCTTTAACGCAATTATTGTTAATCGTTATTTTCAATCTTTCATCTACTCAATCGTTCAACTCTGGAACAATCTTCCTCAATCCATTTTCCCCCCATGTCCATAACCTTCAATCTTTCAAACGCAGAGTGTCCAGGCATCTCGAAAACCCTGGACCTTAATTTTGGCTCTGTTTTTCTGCTTTCCGGCATTCGCCCTTGGCTCCTCCTTCCTGCATAAAAAATAATTACAGGTAATATCAGCAGAGATATTTAGAAGTGATATTCTAAGTCGAAGTATAAAGGGTAAATAAATGATGGTTAGAGAGAACGAGATGATGGAATCATTTCACGAAACGACATTTCCACAGTAGACAAGACATTATAGGACATGTACGGACGAGCGAGTGACGAATGAGTAAAGTTAGTAATTTAATAAATAGTACTTAATAGGCTATATACTATATACTAAAAAAATATTTAAAAAATGTAATGAATAAATGTACGAAGTACAAACAAGTAATTTCAGCCATGCTACATTTCAATGTGCATGCACGATATTACGGGGTTTAGAGATGAAGGGATGAATGTGTGATGATTACAATTAGTAACAATGGGGAATGGGAAAGTGAGAATAATCCTGATGAAAATTTAAAACAATCTAAACTGTTATTTATCTTCGTTGTACTTCGAGGGGAGGGAGAATGAAATTAAGGGACATTCGCTTCTTCGAGCGAACTTCTACAGTAATGGCACAAACATGGATACAGTCTGAACGTGAGAATGGTAGGCGGCATGGTTGTGATATATATATATATATATATATATATATATATATATATATATATATATTCCAAGTATATTTTTAGATTTTATCAAGGAATAGGAGGTATATTAAAGTACAGGATGTCCATAATGTCTTGTCATCCCAGTAAAATACTGACTGATTTTGTTTTTTTCTCTCAAACCCAGTTATCACTGATAATTACGTTTTTATTGCATATACGTTTATTACATGATATTATATAATTACGTTACTTTATATGTACCTTTAGAATGTTACATAAATCATACATCCAATGGATCTGTTTGTTTACCGTCATTCTCATGACAGAATAATTTTGCGCCACGTTCTGTGTGACATTTTCCGGAGTTTCTGATGGATTACAAGATGAAATGCACCTCTGACAGCATCTTTAAGCTCATAATTGGTGTTATATCGTCTCTGGGCCACGTTCCTTGATGAAACCCCATAAAGCATTGTCACATGTGGAAAGGTCAGGGCTTCTTGGAGGCCATTTCATTGAGGCAGGCAACATGGTGGATCCACGCCCTATCCACCGACCCGGAAAGGCTTCGTTCAAATATTCTCGTACTGATAAGGAATAGTGCAGTGGGGCTCCATCCTGTTGAAACCAGACCTCATCTGCTATACCCAAGTTAATCAGTTGTGGCACTAGCCAAGTTTGCAATATCTCCAGATAAACGTGTTGATTGACAAAACCATCAAAAAAATATGGGCGAAGAGACGTTTGTTATTTATACTAACCTATATCATGACATGAGGTAGCTTATGTTCCAATTCCCCCACGAAATGTGTGTTTTCCTTGGAGCAAACACAACATTGCGGGATCGAGCACTCCGGTATATAGCACACTCATCACTAAAAATAACTTTCCCCCGTTTCGGTATTGTGTCAAATACCCGAAGCAGGTCCTCGCATGCATTTCATCTGTAATCTAAATCAGTGTCACTCAGCTCTTGAACATATCATGGTAGCCATGGAAGCAACTTTAAGTCCACTTTCATGTGCTTGTGCAATGTTGATGGTGGTATTCCAAGCTCTGATGATCGCTTATGGGTTGATTTTTTTGGTGATCTTGACACAGATTGCTAACTAATGCACACTGTTGTTGCCTGATAGATGGCCTGCCAGTTCTTGGTTTATCTTTTACAGTTCCTATTGTAAACAGTTTCTTTTCCCATCTCAACAGAGTCCTTTTTGGAGGAGCTGCACGATTGAATCGGTCCTGGATGTCTGCACGAATATTTTCAATGGTTTTGTCATTACGTGGTTGCTCATAGACCCAGGTACTAGCCATATGCTTTGTTCAATCGTATAGTTGCTGCTATCACACATTTCAAATAAGCGTGAAAAAAAAAACGAAAATCGGTTAGTATTTTACTGGGCAATTTTAAACCTGTCATATTGTTACATATTAATGTCTGACACTGATTGGTTGACTTTATTATATCGGTAAGTACTTCCTGTCTATATAGATGGACAAATTGTGCACCAATGAGACAATAAAGGGCAGTATGTTTTCCCTGGTATTATACAGTCCCCAGAATGCCCGTTGTCCACATATGTGGACACTTTCTAAGAATACTTGCAAATAAAAAACAAAATCCTAAACAAAATTGCGTAAAGAAGCATAAGTCAGTTTATTTATATTAATAATATGCCAAATCAGAACCGAAAAAGTACCTCAGGCACTAAAAGGTTAACCCTGCGCGCGCACAATGGGACAATATGAGCCCATAATAGTATTTTGTGCATGAATCGTATAATTTTACCTATTGACTCTATTTAGACCAACGAGTCACTTGGGGAAGATAACTGATGGGTTGGCAGTCCTGAAAATTGCTGTGTGGCTTATCTGTTCTCTCTACACTTTGTTTTTTTTGTGAACAAGGTAGCGTTGTTCTGACACTTAGAGCTGACACTTGTAGTTTTATGGTTGTAGAAATAAATATTGTAAGAAGGGTCCATTTAGAGGCACTTATAGTCATTAAATAAAATATTTAGAGTCATGACGAATTTATCACCAAACCTTAACTTTTATTTTATTTTTTTATTTTGTAGAACATGTTTAAAGTTTTCATTTGTGTTTGATTCTCGCGAAAGTATTTTGTTTGCTAATTCATACTTAAATCGGATTTCAAAGCGTTAAAACATTTACCTACTGAAAATAATACGTCACATTCTTACCTGTACATTGCTTTGCTCGTTACTAAGTGTTAGTCACAGCTCTGGAATTCGAGTGCTGTTTAAGAATTTGGGCGATAAACAATCCATTGGCGTCTGATGAAAAGTTTGGCAAAATTTCCATAGTACTGCCAAACTTGTATGATGTTTTGAATAGAAAATATAAAGAGTGATTTTTAACTTTGAAACAAAATTCTTAAGAAAGATTACACGCAAATTTTCAACTATCTTCAAATTAATCCTAATAAATTTCATTTATCCACATATGGCCCATTATTCTAATAATTGCTAGTTTTTTTAGTGAAGCATCGCGTCATCATTGAACTTGGATGTGATTATTTGGGGAGAATCAATCAGGTTTCCTTTGTAGCAGCTTAGTTAAAAAGGAGTGCAAAACCCATCTCTATACTCTCTCCAGATCAGCAAGCAACTATAGAAGAGCATGCCATAAAGATATGCCATAGAAGTGGGAGTCATTTCACTGCCATCCAGTCCTTGGCTTTCTTCATTTGTACTCGTTAAGAAAAATGTTTATTACTATGTATCGCCCAGAGATGGGCACAAAATACTTTAAATGTAGTTAAATACTAAATACATTACTTCCTTAAAAAAGTATTTAAATACCAAATACATTACATATTTTCAAAATGTATTTAAATACTAAATACATTACATCAACTATATCAACTATATCATGCCAGAATTTTTTTCTAAAACCTATCTCTTGGTAACATTAGTTTATTGATATTATCATCTATTAGACTTGATAAACATATATGCATAACTCATAAGTAGGGAAATTTTTTATTGACCTAAAAACAAAAACAAAATTAACTTTACTTTCCTCCAAAATTGACTTTATTGACCTAATAAATATGTACCATTAAATTGTCTAATTTGACTTATTGTAAAGCAATTTTCGTGATTACAAACTATTAGTTGTGTAATTTTAATAATAAATTGTATAATCTATTTATAGATTGATACATAAAACTAATATATTATACAACACTCCACATGCAGTCAGTTAACATCTTTAAATACAATTATTCCACATCTGCATTATACAACACCGTAATATAGTTTTTAACATTTTGGATTTGAAGTTTCTGTCTTTGGCTAGGAGTTTTCGAAGAATCGAAAAACTTTTTTCGACTGATGCTGAGGTAGGTTGACAGTTTTTTAGTAGAACGTATAATGATGGAGATATAGCATTCCTGGTCATCAAAATTATATCCTTGATATCATTTGTTTGCAAACGCTTTTATATAATTTTTATATTAACATAATCTTCTCCAAAATATATGATAGTGACCGCTTCGTGTGCTTCTTTGATAGTAAAATCTGTGCTCTCCATTTTTCTAAAAGAGAACATAATGAAGAGTACTGTTCTTGCAACTGTAAGAGCTGAAAACCTAACCCATCTGATTTGATGCCAGCTTTCGCTCTTTTAACGAGGATCCCGTTGCCCTCGAATCCTTCCACAATCTGTCTTACTTTTGGAAGATGCCTTGCGTAATAAAACGCTGCATTCAACCAACTGGCCCATCTAGTAACGATTGATCAGGTGGCTTAGATGATTAGAAAGATTTTGTATTTTGTTTCAGGGCGCAAATTGTTATCTGACAGTTGAGGCTAAGAAATGTATTTGCGAAATGTATTTAAAAATATGTATTTTCAAATAACAATACTCTTTCAAAGTATTTAAATACATATTTAAATACACACCGAAAAAAGTATTTATAAATACAAGTATTACAATACAAATGTATTTAAATATTAATTATAACATTGTTTGTTTCTGGAAGAGTATTTACTATTTATTAATAGATCAACTGTACGCCCTTGATAATTGGTTAGATTAAGTCGTGATATTTTCGTTAGTTTTAACGAAAATATTCTGTCAAAATTGGTAGGGGGGAGATAACCTACAAGTACCCACATATTAATTATTTAAAGTGCTCTAACATGTTTGTTTTTCATTTCTCCCAAAAAACAAAGTTATTTTTGAAATCAGTGACCAAAACTACATTAGTATACCGATTTTCATTAAAATTCGCTGTTAGCCTCCAAACGGAAACGACCCAAAGTAATAAAACTGTAGTCTAATAACTAAAAGAAATTAACGAGTTACATCTAGATTGCATAAGTACAAGGAGAGTTAGAGAATTTTCGAGAACAGAACAAAGAAGTTGCTGGTTGGCAAGCAGAAGACAATTAGCAATGGCAATTAGTTTTTAAATCAGTTTTTACGAGTCTTCGTAGCGTTTAAGTTAGGATTGCCAACTTGTAAATTAAAATAAATGGAGATTTCGGCTTAAAAGCTTATTACCCTCAATCTTAATTCCTAAATAATCTCTTTATTAATTTAATATAAAAAAATCGAATTAAAAACAAAATTTAAAAAAAAATTATATAAACAGAACAGGAGATTTCGTCTCCAATTTTACTTTGAAAATAAAACCGAAGACTGACAATGAAAACCGAGACTGGCAACTCTACTTTAAATTAATCCTGAATGTTTTCCATAGACTTCGAAAAAAATATCTTAAATTAATACTTCGAAGTAAAATTCCTCCGAAGTTCTCGTATATCTAGAATTTTTTTCGTTTCATGAATTCGGCTTGATCCCGCTAAATTAGCGATTGTAAGGAATTATCCTGTTCTCAAAAATGTAAACAAAATTCGAGTTTTGGTTCGTTTTGTATAATTCAATGGTAACTTTATTTGTAAATCTTCTAAAGTTCCTACACCTTTAATATTTTCAAGGTAACAGATCAGTCCAGCTAACATTATATATATATATATATATATATATATATATACATTATAACTGCAAACACGCAGTA
The DNA here is from genome assembly GCA_023014485.1 of Bathynomus jamesi. Taxonomy (NCBI): domain Eukaryota; kingdom Metazoa; phylum Arthropoda; class Malacostraca; order Isopoda; family Cirolanidae; genus Bathynomus; species Bathynomus jamesi. The sequence continues at coordinate 166,326 of JAJOZX010003891.1, forward strand.
TAATTAACGTAAAGAACGACGCTTTGTATAGGAGAATATTCCGCGCAAGATGAGAGCGAAAGAACGAAACAAATGAAAAAATGAGTGAGGCCCGTGGTGTAATGGTTATCATATCTGACCGGCAATCGGAAGATCCCGGGTTCGATTCCGGGTGGTTACCTCATTTTTTCATTTGTTTCGTTCTTTCGCTCTCATCTTGCGCGGAATATTCTCCTATACAAAGCTCGTTCTTTACGTTAATTATACTGCGTGTTTGCAGTTATAATGTATATAATGTTACAGCATGCGGGAGGTGCCCCTTTGGGGCATTGGTTTCTGCGCGTATGTAGAGGAATTACGATATTTGATTGAGTGAGGCCCGTGGTGTAATGGTTATCATATCTGACCGGCAATCGGAAGATCCCGGGTTCGATTCCCGGGTGGTTACCTCATTTTTTCATTTGTTTCGTTCTTTCGCTCTCATCTTGCGCGGAATATTCTCCTATACAAAGCGTCGTTCTTTACGTTAATTATACTGCGTGTTTGCAGTATATATAATGTTAGCTGGACTGATCTGTTACCTTGAAAATATTAAAGGTGTAGGAACTTTAGAAGATTTACAAATAAAAAGTTACCATTGAATTATACAAAACCAACCAAACCTCGAATTTTGTTTACATTTTTAAGAACAGGATAATTCCTTACAATCGCTAATTTAGCGGGATCAAGCCGAATTCATGAAATGAAAAAAAAAAATATCCGAGAAAGGTCTGAAATAAAAATTAATCGGTGGTACTATAGCGTGATTCCTACCGGTGACTTCGATACTATAGGGTGATTCCTACCCGTTTTGGTTCGAAACTACAGTACTGTAGAGTGTGATTCCTATCCATGGTATAAATGAAAATATAATAAATATAAAATGCTATTTATTATTCAATTTTATTTATTTAAAAAATAGTTTCGGTGCTACTATAGTATGTGGTCTACCTACGATGGTTAGGTTTAGTCACGATATTTTCGTTAAAAACTAACGAAAATATCATGACTAAACCTAACCAATCGTCAAGGGCGATGGACATTGGAATGTAAACAAGCAATTAGTAAACAAGGTAAGAAGCTATAATTAAAAGGTAGACCGCCGAATCGAGGTAGGAATCACGCTATAGTAGCACCAATTAATCTTTTAAACAAATTGACTTAAACATAAACCCTTTGCCACATGTAATAGCCAAACTCATAACGTTTATGTTAATTATATATGTCATTTAAATTAAATAATTGTAAATTAACTAATACCGATGTGTTTAAGACATTAGAAGACAAGACGTAAAAGACAAATTTTAAAGGTGCTCCAATTTTTTAAGTATCTTTTTGAAATTTGATAATTCATCGTCCAAAAATTATGAAAATTCTGAAAGCTCTCAAAAATAAACCTGAGACAATACCTCTTCTTGTTTTGTTTTTTGTTTGAGAAGAATAAGATGAGAACCAGTTTATATAAGAATTTACGTGTGTATCCTTTGTGCAGATTAAAAAAAAAAGGCTTATTGGAATAAGATATCTTTAAGAAAACATCGAGAAAAGAGAGTTGTTCATTATTTTCAATTTCTAATGTGAATTTAATTGATGGGATTAATTGTTGAGCTTTTTTGTAGATGTTACTAGGATTTAGGTTATTAGGTATGATCGCAAAGATAATATTACGTAACGTTTCCAACTGACATTATTGTAAATAAATAAATTATTTAAGTAATAGATAAATAGATTACTTAATTCCACTGCTTTGTTTACAAAATATGTCATTACACCTGAAATACGTGTGTGAAAGGCAGGTTCGTATAAATTCAAGAAAACTTTTAGTTGGAATGGGTAAAGACATTTCAGATGATAGTGGTAACGTGTTGATTGTTTTTAACAGTGGCTGTAAATCTTTTGGTGAACTTTTTGGCTCCTTAACTAAAGTTCTTATCCTTTGAATAGCCTGAATTTCATTTGTTTGAAAGCGCTTGCAGAGACGTCGAATTTCAATTGACTATATTTGTCATTGTCAAGAACTTCGGTCTTTGATGAATTCAGCAGTTCAGCATTAGCGTTTTCATTTTCTCCACACAGACGTGCCTTCATGTTATCACTTATGCATTGGATAAACTAGCGAGGCTTTTTATTTCACTATTTGAGTTGAGGTTAATATTCTTAAATATACCCTTACCTTTGGCTAATAAAAGCTTCTGAATTCGTCTTTCAGAAATTCAGTGAATCTGATTGTTTTGATATAATGTTCTGCCCGTAGAAGAGTCATACTGTGTGACTGAAGCTCTAAAGATAAGATGGGCAGCTTTTTAAGGACTTTGTACATTAGCCCTAGATTAAGCTATTGCGCTAGACACATCAAAATCTTTTGGTAGAGTCGGACACAAATCCTTAACTTCCAAACAGCCCTCCTTCGACTTCTATTTTTCTATCTGCACCTTCTTCTCTGATTTTCTTTCTGGCCGATCTATAGCTGTGGTTATAGATCACCACTGTTCTCCTCTCCTAAAGCTATTAATACGATAATGGTGTTCTTCAGGGCTCTGTTCTGTCACCCACTCTCTTCCTTTCACTTATCAATGATCTTTTAAGTTGCACTTCCTGTCCTATCCATAACTATGCCTATGATTCCACTCTTCACTTCACCCGCTTCACAAAGCTGACCTCTACTCTTTCTACTACCTCTGATTGGGACAGAGAAAACCTTGTGTCTTCTAATGCTTTAAAAACCCAGTTCCTTCATCTCTGTACTCGTAACAATCTTCCACACGACTATTCCTTTATCTTCAACAATGCACATCTCAATCCTTCCTCTTCTCTTCTTTTAACATTCTTAGTGTTTCCTTTTTCTCGTGACCTTTCCTAGAAAGATCACATATACTTTTTCTAAAACAGCTTCTAAGAGGTTAGATGTGCTGTACCGACATCGTAAGAAATCGCCGCGAAACAAAACACGTTTAACTTTATCGGTTTACCACAGTGAACTAACGCTAAACAATAAAGTGTAACCCTTTCAGTCAACTTGTCTCGACATGCAGAGACATGTTTAGCAAGTCACAACTCCAAGCGTGACCTTGTTCTAAAAATAAACACCCTGTCCAGATACTTTTTAAACAGACCTCGTATACGATAATTGGCAATGACTGTTTTTGAGTGCATAACTAATTTTTTTATGTTATATCAGTTGTGATAGGCACGACCTTCCTGATCCGAATTCATCAGGGATGGCATACCGGTATAGGTATAATATAGACTCAGATAAATGTATAAGTATAGAAGTTAACTTTCAAAGGGGTATACCTCGTTAACCTCGTTGCAGTTCCATGCGTTGGTCTCTCTTCACACGAAGAGATATAGGCACAAAAACTATGTACTTTCCTATTCTTTTCGAATTGTAAGACCTACGTCATAATTACTCATTTAGAGCAAGTAGTTTCTCCGAAGAAAATTCACAACCTTTTTTCATTTGAAAAAGACTAAAAGCTTCACTGAATAAGAACTGACAACTTTTCCACACAGTATTTCTCACTCCACTCTTTTCAAGGAATGTAGCAAAAGTCTGTTTTTTTTTTTGTTTTTTTTGCAAATAACAAAAAGAGCTTAAAAATAGGACTGATATTTCTAAATGGGCTTCCGCCTTCCATTTTACTTCTGAAAAGGAAATATTTAGATTATGAGAATGATCCAGCTAATAGAACTTTGTGTATTACTAATACTTTCACCGTTTTACTTTAAACTGAGGCACACTATGTATACATATAGTTATAGGTATGAAAATTTTAGCAGGTATACGTATAGAATTTTCTTTTTGAAAAGGTATAAATATAGAGCTTTTTTATGGAAAACGTATAGGTAGAGTAATTTCGTTTTGGAGAGGTACAAGTATAATAGAAATCTCTTTGAAGAGATATAGGTAGAGATTTTTTTTTTTTTGATAATCCGTTAACCCCAATTTTTAACTCCGATAACGATAATCCGATAATTTTACTACAAAGTTAACGGAAGTTAACGATAATCCGTTAACGATAACTATTTCTTTACTAACATTTAAAAAAATCAAGGAAAAAAGCTTTAAAACCCATAGAAAATGTTTATTTATGCAAAATCCAACAATAAATAGGTATTTAACTGTATTTTTATCAAGTTTTGCAACTTTTTTGCTTAATAACTTTTTTTTTTATTTTTAATAAAAAATGTACGGATTACATATTTTGAAACCCTTGTAACCACTAACCATTAACTAAATTTTAATTTACCAGAGAATTATTATGGCGGGAACTGAAGTTATGGCGGTTTGAATTCATTCGCGGAGCGGTGATCTTCCGTGAATGACTCCTCGCAGTTAACGTGTTAACGGACTTTAACAGACTAAATATCGAGTTATCGGAAGTTAACTGGTCCGATAACGATAAATGGTAATTAACTTCCGTTAATAGTCCGTTAAAAAAAGTTAACTTCGTTAATTAACTGTTATCGGATTAACGCTTTAGTGCCCAACACTGGGTATGGGTATAGAAATTCCTTTTTTAAGAAGCATAGGTATAGCAACTTCTTTTCTGAAGAAGTATAGGTATATACTAAATCTTTTTTAAGAGGTATAGCTATAGGTATAGAAATGAATTTCCAGTGTCATACCCGAAATCCATGTTGGTTATTAAATCTTTCCTATGCCTCCAAAACTTCGTAGGATTTTCTTTCATTATCATTTCGAATATTGTTATGGTATGCGGTGTTAGTAACACTGATCTGAAGTTGATGACTTGTAATTTATCTTCTTTATCTATAGCAGGGTTCCTCAACCTTTCGGCACTAAAGGGCAACTTAAGAGTATAGTGAAAGGTTATCGAGAATATTTATCATATTTCCCGTTTTATAAATTGAATTTATTCGAAAGAAATCGAGAAAAAACAACAGGTTAAACAAACTTTCATCACTTGTGCAATAACAAAAAAAAAACTGGAGCATTATTTCATAATGTTTTATTCTTAATTAATAAGATACCTGAATTCAACCGGAAGGCCGCATTTTTAAGAAGAGGATATTTCTCCTTGTCAACAAATCCAAAAGTTTTCATCTTTTGCATAACTTTTCATTGCAATATAATTGTGAATATTCTCAATTTCAAGCTCAACTTCTAATTTTAGCCTCGAAAACTTTTGCTAAAGAAGCTCCCATTTCATAGACTTCGACCGTTTTATATGGATTTATCAGGAACTCCACAATTGGAGTAATTAAGTTAAACTCTTGAAATCTCTCTGTAAATTTCTGCACAAATTTTTCAAAGTGGCACATGAAAACTTGCGCATCAAATTTTTATCAAGGTTTTTAATAGTTTTTAATAGTTCAGGAAGAGCGCAAGGGACTTTTTAGCCAAGTCGTTTTTCTACAAAGTTAATTTATATTCGAATAAATTCACTGAATTAATCATATCAGCAACGTGTTTACCTCTACCTCGTAGCTCCAAATTTAAAGTGATCAGTTTCTGAGTTAAATCTGCGAGAAACGTCAACTCCATTAACCAAAACTGCTCATTTAATTGATGATAATGTTCGCTTCTAGATTCCAAAACATCTTCATCTCCAGCATGAGTTCTATAAATCTTGCAAGAATTTTACCTCTACTCACCCACCTACTTCTGTGTGTAGTATAAGCGCTTTAAAGTCAGCACCAACTTCTAGGAGAGCTTTAAATAGTCGGTGCTGCAGGGCTGATGCACGAATAGAGTTCACTATTTTAGTTATTAAACCCATAACATGTCGAAAATCAATGATTTTAAAACACAGAACTTCCTAATATATAATGCAGTGGTAATTAATAAATACAGGAAAAGAATTCTTTTTTGCAAAGTCCTATGAAACCATTATTGCAGCTTATCATTGCAGGTGCCCCATCAGTAGTAACAGATTTTTTATATGCAGGAAGGAGGGACCAAGGACGAATGCAAAAAGGACCCACCATAGAAGGAAAATGAGAGAACCGAAATCAAGTTCTCCGAGGTTGTTAAAAACTATGTCTATTTTTTAATTTTGAAAAGAATGTGTAGTGTGTAAGAGTCACTGTAAGATACATGTATGTGTAGTGAGAAATAGAGGGAGAAGCGTGAGTCTGAGAGCATGCTGCACTGCTCACACGGTAGATGAGACACGGAAAAAGATCAGCTAAGGAGGACAGTGACAGGAGAAACGGGAGTTCCAGCACTCCCTGTTTCCTGCCTAACGTTCCCCCGAGGTATTTCCCTGGTCGACTGGTGTCTACAATCTCCTCCTGGTGATACAAGCTTTAGCAGAGGGATGTTGTTTTTTGAAACATAATTTGTAAGTGCTCTGTAAATATCTTCTCTCGTTTTGCCTTATTATAAGTAGCTGAGCTGTATCAGTTACGTCTGTTGATTCATTAGTTGTATGGAATAGTATTCACAGTTTTGTAATTCATTCATTGGTGAACTTGAATGTTCTGTGAAATGCACTCTATCCTCCTTGCTATGCTGTTATCAGACAATTGTAAATAAGAAATGATTGCTAATTTATTATTAAAACCTTCAAAGAACGATTCTGCAGCAGACAACATTGCCTCCTTCACTAGCTCTCCATCTTCAAATGGCTTTTTTCTCTTAGCAATCACACGGCCAACTTTGAATGATGCAATCAAAATTGTATTATCAGGTTGTAACATAAATTCTGCTCGATTAGAAAACGGACGATAGCTAATAGAATAACCTCAAGATAATGTGAAATAGTTTTAGAAATGTTGCAAAATACACGCGGCGACAGGTTCGTACATGTTTTATCACGATACAGAATGACTTCGGTTAGTGTAGGCTTAGGCTAGTGTAGGATTGGGCTAATGAATATTTTCTCCGGTGTTTTTCATACAGTTACAACGCCACCCCTACGATATTACAGTAATTGAAAAAACATGGAGCCCACGAAAGAGCATATTCGACATGTGATGCTGTATGAGTTCCATAAGGGATCTAACGCTAGTGAATCCGCAAGAAACATTCAAAGAGTTTATGGAAATGATGTTGTGAGCGAATGGATGTGTAGGAGATGGTTTGAGAACTTCAGAAATGGAGACTTCAGTCTGAAAGATTATCAACGAACAGGACGACAAAATGAGTTAGATGAAGAGTTGCTGAAAGTAACAGTGGAGGAAAACCCAACGGTAACTGTAAGAGAACTTGGCCTGCAACTCGGCGTTAGCCATATGACCATTCATCGTCATTTGAAGCTGTTAGGAAAAGTAGTGAAGGTTGGAAAATGGGTTCCGCATGATTTGTCACAAGCGAATCTTCAACATCGAATCGATATTTGCACATCACTGCATTCTCGACAACTGCAGGCACCGTTTTTGAATCGGATCGTCACTGGGGATGAAAAATGGGTCCTCTATAACAATATTAAGCGTCGACATCAGTGGCTTAGCCGTGAAACAAAGCCTGAACCTCAGCCAAGGAATGGACCCCATCCAAAGAAAATTTTGCCATGCGTTTGGTGGGATATGCAAGGAATTATTCATTTTGAGCTTCTGCCAGATAACCAAACAATCACAGCTGACGTCTACTGCCAACAACTCCAACGATTGAAGATGGCATTACAAGAAAAACGTCCTGCATTAATTAATCGCAGAGGTGTTCTATTCCACCAGGATAACGCGCGCGCTCACACTGCTCAAATCACCACTGCCCAATTGGAGGCATTTGGTTGGGAAAAAATGCCTCATCCACCTTATTCTCCGGACATCGCACCTTCAGACTATCATTTATTCAGAAGTCTGCAACACCACCTAGATGGACAAAAGTTGCCCAGGGAAGCTATCGAAAACGAAGTGATCGCTTTTTTTAACTCGAAACCAAGGGATTTCTTCGAACGTGACATAAAAAAACTTTTCTACAGGTGGGAGAAGGTTATAGAAAAAGAAAGGAATTATATTGATGATTAATTTGTCATTATAAATCATTTAATTTTTGTTGTGAATAAACTAAAAATTTGAGCAAATTTGTACTTATAAGTCATTTATTTTTGTGCTGAATGAACTGAAAAATCGAGCAGAATATATGTTACAACCTTATATTTCTTGGGTATTGCTATAATGAAATCGCACAATAAACACATGAATTTTCTTTTTTAATTTATATAAAACAATACTGCTCTTCCAATCATTATTAAAATTAAACGTCTTTTGTTTTTTACTTGGTCCACTCATATTTTATCAGATAAAAAAGGACACAAACTTTACAAATGAAACAAACAAATATGCATATAAACTTTGTGAATCACACGCAATTTTAGTTTTGAGGAAAATGAGTTCGTTCGTTGTGAAAGGAAATTAAGAGGTTAGCTATGTGCCAAAGGCAAGATGTGCAGACCTAGTTGCCAAGCACTATTTTTTTAAATTTTTAACTTGTTTCTTTTGAACAAAAAATCATCTGACAATATATAAATTTTAATACTTTTTCTAAAAAAAAATAGTATGTGATATTTTTAATAAAATTGCAAACAATTGCATCAATAATTATTTTGATGGCATCATTCAGTGTAAAACTGTGGAGATACGGTGGCTTGAAAGGTTTCGGATTTTATTGGTAATTTTGTATTTTATTTCGAAGGACCACTTTGGGACTAATATTTCCGTCTCCCTCTAGGCCAAGTAACGCCTGGTTCGATCGCGTTAGCCTGCCTACAGAAATAAATTAGGCGAGGTTGAGACAAGTTATATTAATTAAAGTCCTTGAATGAGTAGTAGCAGGGCCGGCGAGAGCTGCCACGGGCCCTGGGGAAGGATTGGTATATGGGCCCCCCCCCCTGTTTACTCATTATGAATGTTTTTTGTGTACGTAACAAACAAACTGATTATATGTCCAAGTCACTATTCAAAACATACAGTATGATAATCTCTATAAAATGTATGTTCATTCATTATATTTCCTCTGTTATTTAATCAATTGCTTTATTAATATTTTTAGATTTTATCCCCCCTCTTTCCGGACACCCTAGAGGTCCTGGCCCCAGGGATAAAACCCGGCTTCCCTGCCCTCTCGGCGGCCCTGAGTAGTAGTACCTGATGTTAACGAGTGTACCAAATAACTCAAGAAGTAATCCACCAGCAATATTAAGAGTGGCCCCGACGTAGATAGGCTACTAATAATAACGTAAATGGGCAAATTAATCATGAATTAGTTCCTAGCCACATAAACTGTTAAATGTGTTAATATTCATTAGTTTGTTAAACGAAGATAAATGAATACTGATTACAGAGTAAAGTTGAAAGCAGTATTATCAGTTTTGCTAAAGATGGGTTACAAGGCTTTATGCACGTAACTTTGAAAGCTCGTTTCAAAATTTCGTTAATTTTACTGTAGTGTGAAATACTACAAAACTCTTGAAAATAGTAATTCTCAATGGTTATTGACCAGTAAATGGTTCTGAATAGAAATAATGAGTTTGAGCAGTTGAGGAATATTCGTTCTTCCCCCGCGCTATATTTCTTCTGAATTGAGGTTTGTTTTTTTATAAAACTTCGAGTACCTAGAGAACAGTTGATTGTGATAACGTCAGCTTACTTTTAGAAAGATCTGGATGGTAGCGACTGTTTGAACATACATACACGTATACTATTGCAAATTTTGAGAATTTATCGTAAGAAATTTACAACAAAAGGCTTAGCGAACTTTTGAGGAGCAAAGAGACTGAAATTAATTAAATTTCAGATCTCGTGCTAGAACTGATTAATATGTAGGTAGCCCGCGCGGGCACTAGGTTAAATACCCCTGATCTGTAAGAACAGTATTCACTCTTTTCAACATGTTCGGTATCTTTCCTGGATTTGTTATTGTTGCAACAGGTGCTACTGTAGTATGCGGTCTACCTACGATTCGGCGGTCTACCTTTTAATTATAGCTTCTTATCTTCTTATTATTTTATTATTAGGTTAATTGTACGCCCTTGACGATTGGTTAGGTTAAGTCGTGATATTTTCGTTAAAACTAACGAAAATATCACGACTTAACCTAACCAATCATCAAGGGCGTACTGTAGTATGAGGTCTACCGTTAAGTATACGGTAGTAGTATGTTTAACTTCTTTAATAATTCCTTCATTGTGTAAATTAAATTATAATTCCTTTCAATTCATTTTCAATTCCTTTTAAATATTTTGAACGGTAGACCGCATACCACAGTAGAAACTTAACGGTAGACCGCATACTACAGTAGAAACTTAACGGTAGACCGCATACTACAGTAGCACCGTTGCAACATCCTCCTTTTCATTATTTTCCAAACTCAATGCTTCAAAGGAATTTAATTGTTTTATTTGTTTCACACTCGGATCACCCCATTTCATACATATAAAATCTACAAGATTCAATGAGAAATCACTTCTTATGACCCTGATTTCGTTCGTTAAAGATTTACTGAAGTGGAGAAAAACATTTTCTTTAGTAGAGAGAATCAGAGAAGCTATTTCAAATGTATAATTTGCTCCGAATGATCCACGCACTGCACTTTAGACGAATTAAAACAAATTTTTTTTTATCGTCACTTACACGTAAGCGGGAGGAACATGTCTATTTCTGTTTGGGTGCAAGAAAACACCACTTTCAATAACTCAACTTTTCCTTTTAACTTCTTTTTACTGCGATGGAGACCTTATAACGGAGTTTTAGGCGGTAACTAAGCAAGGAGAGAATATCGCGGTTCTAGGCGAATAAAAAGATTCTACGTTCAACGGAAATACAATAGGCGAAGGACGAAAAGTAGGAGCCTATTCACAAAAGAAAAGTCACTGAATTAGATACACTAAAAGCGAGTGTGTGTCTATTCACAAGAGCACTTTCACCGAGTTAAAGTTGGCGAAGTTGAGCTCTCAGGAACGAATGGAGGAAAGCTTTCTTTGAAATAGGCAATGAAATGTATGTACGCGGTACGACTATAACTGAGAGACGCTTTCGTTACCGTTAGAGCGGGAGTTTTTACAAATTCTGATGTGTCTCACAGAATCGCTCAGGTGTCCTCAAAACTTTAGACGTTCTGGGGCTCTTTAAAATCTAGTACCGACGAGCGAAAACTTTGAAAGGGTGACCGCCTCTCATAAACTCCGATACAAACTTGAAAAAAAGTATTAAATTGTAGGCCTATGAACACCACCATATATATATATATATATATATATCATATATATATACAGGGTGTCCGAGAATTACACTGGGGAACAAATTTCAAATTTTTGTCTATTGAATTAGATTTGACAGTTAGTTCTAGGTAATTTGGGTGCGCTGAGCACGAATTTTTACTCGGTTTTGCTCTATCAGGTCCTGATTTTGCTCAACACCCCTCCTCTTTCGTCGTATTCATAAAAAGGTTTTTTTCTCAATACTCGCTAAGTCTTTTGTGCAGTTACACATTATGCAACTAGGTTTTATCTAGGTATTTGTACCTATTGTTATGGTATTGTTGTGTATTATGTATATTTTTATATGTAACACCCTAAAAATATTTTTAATTTGTGTCATTTTTAACCCATTTTAAATATTAGTAAATTAAGCTAAAAATATCATAGAATTCTAAAATTTTCTCGAGCGTTCCTGTTCTCTGTAGAGTATTCTAGAGGGACAAAAATATAAAAGCGACTCGTTTCCAGAGTTAATCAGTCAATTCAATCAGTCAGTCAGTCAGTCAGTCAGTCAGTTGAGTTTTAATTAAGTTTGGGCATTAACATAATTTTGAATTGGCATATGATTTAGTGAGTAATTTTGTCATCGTGATTTAATATAGTTGATTTAATTAGACGTAATTTATATTGTACCTACTCATCCGTGTTTCTAGTTTAATTTCATAGATTGTAAGTACCTATTTCATAATAAGTACCTATTTAAACTAATTTTTGTGTTTATATTTCAGATTTTCTTAAATTTATATGAATTAAGGCTTTAAATACCTTTACAAATTGGCAGAACAATCAAGCAATATGTCATCAAGCACTAGAAAGTTCAAATGCAAAAACAACCCTGATTCCTTCTGTATATATGTGGAAATTTTACACTTCCACATCAACGAGCAAATATAACTGACTTCGTAAAAAGAGCTTACTTAGCTTATTTTGGCATAAAACTGGGAGACCAAGATAAATCGTGGGCTCCACATAAAGCCTGCACTATATGCATTGAAAGACCGACATTGGACGAAGGGTTCGGATTCAAAAACCTTTTGGAGTTCCGATGGTAAGTTTATGATTTCATAAAACTACGTAATTTAATCACTAGTATACTGTAACTTACCTAAATGTAATTGTAACTTAGGTACATAAACAAAAATTTACAGAAAATGTTTATAAAATCTCAAATATTGCATAAGGTTGAAACACATAGAAATGTTAAATGTTTGGGTGATAACTTTTGATAAAATTCATAAAAACAAGTCTCTCGTCGCTTTTGTTAACGCTTTACAATTTTTTTTCCATATCAGGTGTGGCGAGAGCCTACTAACCACGAGACCGATTGCTACCTTTGCTTTGTCAAGACTTCGGGCTTCACTAAGAAAATAAACATTGTATCGAGTACCCAAATTTCGACACCGCGATACGACCTGTGCTACATTCAAACACCGATTTTGACCCCAGCGTATTTGAAAGTCAAAACGATCCGCAAAAGTTTAACCAGGCCGAGTTGAATGATCTTGTAAGGGATCTAAATTTGCCAAAAAAGGCTGCGGAAATTTTAGCTTCAAGACTTAAAGAGAAAAACTTGCTTACTTCAAACACATACATTTCATTTTACAGAAAAGAGAAGAAGAACTTGTTAAATATTTTAGAACAGAGGATAGTTTAGTATATTGCTGCGACATAGTTGGTTTGTTAAAGAAGATGGGGGTTGAGTCTTACGATGCAAATGATTGGCGCTTGTTTTTAGACAGTTCGAAAAGAAGTCTTAAGTGTGTGTTGTTGCATAATGGCAATCTATACGGCTCGATACCGATTGGGCACTCAACAAAATTAAAAGAAAAGTATGAACATATAGAAAAGGTTTTAAATCTTATCAAATATAGGGAGCACGAGTGGATCATATGTGTTGACTTAAAAATGGTTAATTTTCTGCTAGGACAACAAGGAGGGTATACTAAATATCCCTGCTTCCTTTGCTTATGGGACAGCAGAGCCAAGGAAGAACATTATTTCAAACAAATCTGGCCAGCACGAACATCACTTACTGTCGGAGAAAAAAACGTAATTAATCCACCTTTAGTGAGCAGAGATAAAATCATATTTCCTCCTCTGCATATAAAACTAGGCCTCATTAAACAATATGTAAAAGCTTTAGATACGAACGGCGAGTGTTTCAAATACATAACTTCAAAATTTCCAAGTTTAAGTTATGAAAAAATCAAGGCGGGAATTTTCGACGGTCCACAAATAAGAACAATGATTAAAGACAGCAATTTTCCTAATGTCATGAATGAACGCGAAAAAAATGGCTGGTTCTCATTCGTGGACTTGATAGAAAACTTTTTAGGCAATTATAGGGCAGATAACTACGAAGAAATCGTAAAAAAACTTTTAAGGGACTACAAAGAGTTAGGTTGCAATATGAGCCATAAAAATGGCTGATTACTGCTGGTGCTTGAAAAGAGACCTGCCATCAACAAGCAAATACGCTAGAAAGTCTTACAAAAGAACATTTTTGCCACAGTGAAAGCTTCATATCTGTTTGTTTTTTTATTTTAAGTCATTTCTATCGTTATAATGTAATTTTACTGTAGTTTGAACTGCTTGTATTCATGAAACTTGAAAAAAAAATTTAACACATGACTTAATTTTTTAGTCCTAATTTGAAAAATCTGGAAAATGGCACATAGGCTGTCGACAAGAATCAGGACCTGATAGAGCCAAACCGAGTTGAAATTCGTATTCAGCGCACCCAAATTACCTAGAATCAAGTGTCAGATATCATTCAATAAAATACGTGTTGCCCAGTGTTATCTGTACAATTTTTGGCTGTTATTAAAAGTCAACCATGAAGTGTAGAAATTCCAGTGTTGTCCCATTTTACAGAGAATCTCATTAAGTTTTTTCTGATACCAAGTTTTGACAAGTTTTTAGAATTCAGTGTGTCCGAACATTATCTGTACAATTTCATCTTTTAATAAAATTCTTGATAACACACGTAAAATTCTTAAACAAGATTATTTAGAATCTGTATTTTCAAAAGTTTCTTTTATTAAAGTAACGTTGTTACAAACATTCGATATGTGCACCATTAGTGATTCGCAAAACATCCAATCGATACTCCAAATGTTGCCATGTACGCTGCAGCATATCCACATCAATTCGCTCAATAGCAGCTGTGATTCTTGCTTTTAAATCATCAATGTCTGTCACCCGCGTACATTTCTAAAAAACTTGTCAAAACGTGGTATCAGAAAAAACTTAATGAGATTCTCTGTAAAATGGGACAACACTGGGATTTCTACACTTCATGGTTGACTTTTAATAACAGCCAAAAATTGTACAGATAATTCTCGGACACCCTGTATATAATTCCGTAGTAATTTTATATTTTCATATATTTAAAGATTAAAAATAAAAAAGTATTTGGAACTCAAAATCCCAAGCTATGCATATTAAATTAAATGATGAAAGAATTAATTTAGTTCTCCAAACTAAATTTAGAATCAACATCGAATTTATGAAACCCAAATGAATAGCTGTCGTTTTTCACACCCTAAATATAAGTATTAAGTCAGTCATCCGGTGTTTAGAGAATTTTAGTCGAGGGACGAGAAACTCTCGCTTCTCTCGGTGTTGAAGTTGGTGCTGCTGCTTGGCCATTAATACGGTTTGACTAGCTTCTTGTCTTTCTATAGCCTCGGTAAATATGACTCATTTCTCTTGATGAAAGTTAATTAAAAATTTTTCATCACTTCCTTTGGTGAAGGAACGAATATAATTTAATTAGTATTGTTGGTTCTATTTAATCAGTGTAGTCACACGCACCCCCTCTTTGTATTGTGTTCAAATATCCCCGATATAGTGATTCCATCCTCAGTTAGGGAGAATAAATGATCAATACATTCTACCAGTTTTTATCTTTAGTTTTCCTCATAGCCACTCTTTATGTTCATTCAAACATAATTTCATTCTTTTCGTTTTACAATTTATCAACACTCTCTTCACTTAGCCTAACCTAACCTTGAACCTATCCTGGCATAACATAACCGAACCTAACTTAACCTAGAACCTATCCTGCCATAACATAACCGAACCTAACTTAACCTAGAACCTATCCTGCCATAACATAACCAAACCTAACCTATAACCTAGCCTACAGGATAGTACTGATGCTTTCGATCTGCCCATAACTGCCATCTCTCTCTCTCTCTCTCTCTCTCTCTCTCTCTCTCTCTCTCTCTCTCTCTCTCTCTCTCTTCAAGTAGCAATTTACTTTCGGTTTAGCTTCACACAGTATTTGAGACTCTTTGCAGGAAGAAAAATTGGCGTAAATTAATAAATGTTGAATATACAATGAATTTGAAGAAGTTTTAGAAAATTAAACTCCCTCTCAGCTTTAATAATAAAACTTATGAGAGCATTAAACAAATTTAAATATGATACAAATTACCAGAAGTTAATACAGTTGCAAAAATTAAAGTTACTGTATTTACTGTAGTTACTGTATGTAAGTTTCATTTTTGTAGATATACTGTACGGCATTAACTTTTTACAGTGTTCACTACATTTAAAATGATTTTAGATTTTTAAAAGTTTAATTTTTTATTTAATAAAGCAAACTATTCTTTTTTTTAACGTGTCAAGTTAAAAATATAACTTTTAAATAGGCGACAGACATTCACAACTATTGGTTTTTATCCATTCTTTTAAAAAAATTTGAGTTTCATTCTTTAATAATTCAGTGTTAGTTCTAATAATAAATTGTACAGTAAGTGTGTTTTCCGCTTGTTTCAGATTTCACTGTTCTTAATAATTTTATAATCCAATTTTCCTTCTTCTTAAAATTCATTTTAAATTGCTCTCTCTCTCTCTCTCTCTCTCTCTCTCTCTCTCTCTCTCTCTCTCTCTCTCTCTCTCTCTCGTTTTGTAAACTTAGAGACAACCACGAAAAGGAAGTTAAAGAGCTAAAGGAATTAGTAAAAAAGCTTGAAGCTAGGGTCGTAGCACTGGAAATCCAACCCAGTGGACAAGATCAAATTAAAAACACACCAGCAGATTCAAACTGTAAGATTAAGTATCTAGAACAAAGGGAGGGCTCAAAGAAGGGGCTGATAGAGAAGGGTGGGCAGGGGCCAATGAAGAAAAAGGGTGGGAAGGGGCCTGCTGATGGCCCAAAGAAACCGAAGGATGTAGCTACCTGTCGGGGTGGGTCGGGTGGTGTAACTGCGTGTATGGGTGGCGACGGGTTTCGAAAGGTCTCGGGCAAGAAGGCTGCGAAGCCGAAGCCTGAGACCCCAGTTGCCCCTGTCAAGACCTCTAACCGCTTTAGTCTCCTGTGCTCGAAGGAGGAAGACACCGTTTTGATTGGGGACTCGCAGATCAGGGGCCAGGAGAAGTACTTTGCTTCTGCAAACCGGGATGGGAGGAAGGTAAGGTGCTTACCTGGGCGGGGAACGGCGCACTTAAGGAAGGAGGTAGAGAAGGTGCGCGTGGCTAGTCGGAGGACTGCGATCGTTGTCCACGCTGGTGGCAATGACCTGTTCCTCAAAGGCGGTGGGGTAGGTCTTACAGAAGGGATCATCACCGAGATCATGTCTCTTGCGGATGATCTAAAACTGAAGACAGACAGGGGAATGTTAATGGGTATTTTACCGCGAATGAATGCCAGTGACCACGCGCTCAGTAAGGTCATTGGCATCAACGAGAGGGTACAAGACTTGTGCGTTCCGCTGGGCGTGAAGTTTATTGACCCCTTCGATGCATTTTCGGGTAGGTGGGACCTTTACCAGAGGGATGGTGTCCACCTCAATAACAAGGGTAAAGGTGTGCTAGGCGCGCTGCTCGACCGGCACCTATACAGAATGGTGAGGTCGAGTCCGGGAGAGATGATGGGCCCCCACCGGGGAGAGATGAGGATGAGCCGGTGGCGGACGTACCTTCAACTGAAGGGTGCGTCGAAGTACAGGTGGGTGACCCTCCTCCTACGTTGGAGGGGGCTCAGTCTCCTGCGGAAGTTGCCCCCTCGTTAGTGAGGGGCTCTTCAACTCCCGACAGCCCTGGCTGTTCGGGAAACGGGTCGTGCTAGGGGGCGGTCAGAATAGGGAAGGCTCCCTCCGTGCAATGCTTTTTAATGCTAGGTCAATTAGGAACAAGTTTCGAGCTACGGGCGCTCTTAGCATCAGAATACCAGGATATCGTTGCTATCACCGAGTCCTGGATTCATACTGATCGTAGGGACTACGTTGGGGAGTTCGAAATTCCCGGGTATAGAATGTTTCGCAAAGACCGCACCCGTGGGGAGGGGGGTGGGGTACTAATATACGTCAGAGACACGTTGAGTCCGGTTGACTGCCAGTTCCGGTCGGAACGGGAGCTGCTTGGCGTCGATCTGAACGTGGGAGGGACGAACTATAGGTTAATCTTGGTGTACAGACCTCCGCATCTCCTCCTCGAGGAGGATACAGCCCTGTACACCGAACTCAGTAGCCTGCTAGGGGATAGGGTGTGTGTAGTTTTAGGAGACTTCAACTGTCGCGGCATAAAGTGGGAAAACAGGACTGCCGATGCTGAAGGGAGGAGGCTAGTTGACTTTGCTGATGAGAACTTCCTCACTCAGTGGGTCAACGAGCCTACACGAGGCGAAAGCGTTCTAGACTTAGTGTTCACGACCGAAGACAACCTCGTCACTGGCCTCACCGTTGACGAATCGTTGGGCGGGAGTGATCACAGTCTTATTAGGTTCCGTGTGTGCGTCCCTCGGGTGAAGCGTAGTAACTCGAGAGGCAGTAAGCTCGATCTCCGGCGGGCGAACTTTGTTAGCCTCAGGGATAGCGTAGGAGATATGGGGTTAGAGGTCGGCGGCGATGTTGAGGGAGTGTGGAGTGCATTCCGGGACGAGTTTATGGTGCTGCAGTCTGCTGCCATACCCTCAAAACCGGTCACCCCTGCTTCAACGCAGCCTAAGTGGTTCAATCGTGACATCGCTTCGGCTATCCGAAATAGGAAAGTAGCGTATAGGAGGGCGAAGGCCAATCGTTCCCATGAGAACACTTTAGCGTATGTCCGCCTGTGTAGGGAAGTGAAGGCGAAGGTTAGGCTAGCGAAACGTAACGAAGAACTACGGGTGGCAAGCCTCTGCAAGGGGAACCCTAAGGAGTTCTTCAGTTATGTTAATAGTAGAAAGCCCATTAGAAGCATGATAGGTCCGTTAAAGGACGGAAGCGGCGTTCTGCGGACCTCGACGCGGACATCGCCAATGTGCTTAATGAGTACTTTGCGGGAGTGTTCACCAGGGAGGACACCCGCATCATCCCCGAGCCAGGCGTGAGGCACGAAGGTGCTGGCCTGGATAATGTTCGATGTACCGCGACAGTCGTTGCCGATAGAATAGACAAACTGAGCGCGTTTAAGGCTCCTGGGCCAGACCAGTTTCTCCCCAGAGTGTTGCGGAGGTGCGCGACCAGGTGGCTCCCCACCTGGCTACAGTCTTCAACAAATCGTTGGAGACGGGCCAGGTGCCTGGTGACTGGAGGGAAGCCAACGTGACCCCTATCTTTAAGAAAGGGGATCACGAAAGTCCAGGGAACTATCGTCCCATTAGTCTCACTTCAGTTGTAGGTAAATTATTAGAGGGGATAATAGCGGATAGGATCGTTGACCATTTGGATTCCTACAAGCTGCTTGGGGACTCCCAACATGGGTTTAGACGGCATAGGTCGTGTCTCACCAACTTGCTCGAGTTTTTCCACGTCATGTTGGTGAGTACGATAAGAGTAGGGCGATTGATATACTTTATCTCGACTTTCAGAAAGCCTTTGATAAGGTACCTCACCGCCGGCTAATGGCGAAAGTGCGCGCGCTGGGTATCGGTGGGGAAATAGGTAGGTGGATTGAAAACTGGCTGAAGAATAGGCGGCAGAGGGTTGTAATTAAAGGGCTAGTTCGGGTTGGGCCTCGGTCACTAGTGGGGTTCCTCAGGGTTCCGTTTTGGGGCCGCTGTTGTTTATCATTTACATAAATGATATCGACGGTGGCATCGTCAGTCGGATCGCCAAATTCGCTGATGACACCAAGCTTGGGGCCAATGTTGGGACGCCCGAAGCGATCGAGGAACTGCGTGCGGACCTAGGTAGGATAGGAGAGTGGTCCGAAAAATGGCAAATGCCGTTTAACTTGGGTAAATGCAAAGTGATGCACATTGGCTACGCCAATCCCAAGTCGGACTACTCGATGTTGGGTAGTAATATCGAGGTGACTGATTTAGAAAAGGACTTGGGTGTGCTAATTAGCAGCGACCTTAAGTTTACGAAACAGTGTGTAGAGGTGGAAAAGAAAGCCCAGAAACTATTGGGTTATATCAGGAGGCAATTTCAGTTTCGGAACAAGGAGATTGTGCTCTCACTGTACAATTCCCTTGTTCGGCCGCACCTGGAGTATGCTGTGCAGTTCTGGTCGCCCACCCTCAGGAAAGATATTGAGAGGCTGGAGCGAGTGCAGGCGAGGGCCACAAAGTTAATCCCTTCCGTTAGGCATATGGGCTACAATCGACGGTTACGCGCCCTGAACTTGTTTTCGCTTGAAACTCGGAGGCTGCGCGGTCAACTGATCGAGGTTTTCAAGCTCTTACGCGGGTTCAACGATGTCGATTTTAGAAGTATGTTTAGTTTAAATGATAACCCAACTCGCAACAATGGTTGGAAGTTGGATTTGAAACGGTTTAGGACTAGTGTGTGTGGGAATTACTTTACGTATAAGATCTGTGACACATGGAACAGGTTACCTTCGGAAGTTGTGAACAGTTCCTCTGTGGATCAGTTCAAGAAAAGGGTAGACGAAATCTTGCACACTATTTGAGTGTGTAAAGACATTTAGGACCTCAGTCTGCGGAAATTTCTTTTCCTATAAAATAGTTAATATCTGGAACCAACTTCCCTCAGAGGTTGTTTCCAGTCAAAGTGTAAATCTGTTTAAAAATAGGCTAGACAAAGTACTGAACACACTCATAGTTTAAGATTAAAACCTCAGAAAACTCTGCAGGAGTTCGCTTGCTCGGTGTCTCTGTGAGCAAGCTAAATATAGAGCTATTTATATATTCTCCACTTTCCTGTAAAATTTCCTTGGCTACTTTTCCAGGGTCAAGGTATTTTCTTCAACCTTTTTCCGTACCTGCCTCTGGCAGGGAGGGAGCGGAGGGTGGGGAGAGAGCCTTCTACTTTTCTATCCAGTTTTCTACTACTGCTAGGATAGTTGAAAGAAAAATAAACTTTTACAAAATTTTCCCTGGCACCCGTTGCCATTGGTACCTCCTCGGTATGGGCCGCAAGGCCTTTTGAGGTACTTCTTTTCCTTGTAACTCCTTGTAACTCTCCGGGGACATCGGCCTCCATCTTCAATAGCTGAAACAAAACAGTTATAAAACCACTAAAAATAAAAAGTTAAAAGAGAACAAAGAATTCCATTACGAAAGTATAAACCAATAAAAGACTCACGCGTCAAAAAATAAAATAATGTGACAATACACTCTTATAAAATGTCCTTTATATATACTTTCCAAATACTACTGTAAGAAAGTTATGAAAAGTAGATGGGAAGTACAGTAGTCACTTAGATTCCGCAAGAAGGTATGTGGAAAGTACAATACATGAGGGACTTTGTTTCAGGCACAGTTAGAATGTTAATGTATCCCAAAGGTACAACAGTGAATTCTTGATTCAAAACGGAGAAGTTAGCTAACAGCGTATTTGGCAAGGAGACTGAAAGTACATTTTCTTTTATATATATATGTAGGGAATAATAGTGATGATGGCTGTCTGTTTGTCTGTCTGCCTGTTCTATGTTTGTTTATACACGCCTAAACGGCTGGGGTAATCTGCACCAAATTTAGTATACACATTAAGGGAGAACCAGGGAAGGTTTTAGTAACACACTCACCTCTCCCAGTCCCCCCTCCTTCCCGTAGGTAGTTTCGGGAAACATTTTCTGCGCAAGGTACAGTGGGTATTTTAGTATATATATATATTATATATATATATATATTACTATATGTTACGCCCAAACATCGAAATCGCTCAGTGAGCGAAAAAACAGCCACAACGCGTTGTGAATGCATCTAAGTGACCACACACCGATGTTAGATATTTTTTCGCTTCATGGCCGTTCTCAAACAACCATAACGCGTTGTGGACGATTCGGATATGACCACAACGCGTTGTGGACGATTTGAAATGACCACACACCGACCCAAAACTCGTACTCATGACGCTTGGCATAGATTCTCCCGTTATGCTAGGTTAGATTTGCAATATCAAATTAATGCGTACGGAGGTAAGGCCAATGTTTTCCAAAAAAGACAACCTTGGTTTTCTACTGAAGATGCGTCTGAACAATTAAGTCATTTGATTGTTGGCAATACCTCTGGTGCTGAAAAATATAGTAATGTTTCTCCTACTTTTTATTTTAAGACTACTTATTATATTAGTTTGAAACAATATTTCGGTTTGTAATAAATTTTAAAAAGTGCACTTAGCTTTTTTATCCTTTACGTTAGTCCTTTTGGCTCCGGCTACCCAGGCAAGGTGGGTACATTTACTCAATATTATCACCTGTATAATTTAGGTCTCGGGGCTACGGAGGCGGAGCCCCCGTAGTGCTCTCCTCTCCCCCTTTTTTTTTTTAAGGGTTTTTTGGCCTCTAAAAAATTCTGGTAAGAAAATATGATAGCGTCAGCGGTTGTTTACATCATTAAAAGAGTTTTACGTCATTAACTAGTTTAATCGGTGAATACGTCGGTAAACATAAGTCGTGTTTATATCATTTCAATATACGTCGTGTTTAAACAGAGTTTGATGAAAGACATCGGTGTGTGGTCGTTTCAAATCGTCCACAACGATTGTAGTCATGCCCGAATCGTCCACAACGTGTTGTGGTTGTTTGACAACGGCCATGAAGCGAAAAAATATCTAACATCGGTGTGTGGTCACTTAGGTGCATCCACAACGCGTTGCGGCTGTGTTTTTCGCTCACTGAGCGATTTCGATGTTTGGGTGTAACATATATATGAAGTTTGTTTAAAAAGTATCTGGACTGATGCGATTATAGACAGAATATGGTACTTACAGGGTTTGGGGCTTAATCTCCCTCAAAGTACGCTCTTTCTGAAGCCACACACTTTGCCCAACGATTCTGACACTGTTGAAAACATTTTTCGAAAGCACTTTTCGGAATGGTCAAAAGCTGCTTCGTCGAATTTCTTTTAATTCTCAACATCATCGAATTGGTGTCCTTTAAGGGTTTGTTTGAGCTTCGCAAACAAAAAAAAAAAGTCGCATGGAGCCAAATCTGGCAAATATGGAGGCTGCTGTACTTGGAGGGGGGAGCATTTTTGGCCAAAATTTGCTGGACAGGTTGCGACGAGTGAGATGGCGCATTATCGTGATGAAGCATCCAGTCTCCGGACTTCCACTTCTGCGGCCGTTTCCTCCGAACTGCTTCACGTCGACGTCTCATAACTTCAATGTAAAATTCCTTGTTGATTGTTTGTCCCTGTGGAGCATATTCATGGTGCACAACACCTTCAACCTTCAACACCTTCCGATATCGTAAGAAATCGCCGCGAAACAAAACACGTTTAACTTTATCGGCTCACCACAGTGGATTGACGTTACACAATGAAGTGCAACCCTATCAGCTAATTTGTCTCGACATGCAGAGACATGTTTAGCACAGTCACAACTCCAAGCGTGACCTGTTGTTCTAAAAATAAATACCCTGTCCGGATACTTTTTGAACAGACCTCGTGTGTGTGTGTGTGTGTGTGTGTGTGTATATGGGCTACGTCGTGGCCAATGTCGTAACACCGCTTCCCGGAGATCAGCGAAGTTAAGCGACATTGGGTCTGGGTAGTAGTTGGATGGGAGACCGTCCTCCGCGCCCAGATTATGTAGCGACCCGTGGTTCGGATCCAACGTAAAGCTGTAGGTCCCCTCCGTCATATAACCTTAGATGTTGCGAAAGAGGTTAAACAAACCCAACTAATATATATATATATATATTATATATATATATATGCTTTCTAAGAGCTGTTTATAAATTTTTTTTTTTTTTTTTAAATTTGAATTCTTTGCGCCAAATTTTTTTTCGTTCTTGTCCTGTTTTTTTTTAAGGTTCATTATAATGCACACAAAAAAGATTTGCCTTTTCGCAGGGTGCATTTTTCTCTACTAGTCCATGATTTCTGTTTTTTTTTGTTTTTTTTTCTCCATGGAATGGAGACTGTGCCAATGAAGAAGAGCAATGAAAGAAAAATCGATGTGGCTGAAATGAAGATGTTGAGATGGATGTGTGGAGTGACGAGGAGGGATAGGGTCAGAAATGAGCATATAAGAGGAACAGTGAAGGTGGCGGAAGCATCTAAGAAGGTGCAGGAGGCCAGGCTGAGGTGGTATGGACATGTCAGGAGAAGAGAGGAGGAGTATGTGGGGCGCAGAGTGCTGGAGATGGAGTTGCCGGGACGGAGAAGAAGAGGAAGACCGAAGACGAGATGGAGGGACTGTGTGGTGGCGGACATCAGGGAGAAGGACTTGGAGGAGGACGTGGTATACGACAGAGGAGAGTGGAGAAGACGAACTAAAAACAGCGACCCCATGTAAAGATGGGATAATAAGCTGCGGAAGAAGAAGAAGAAGAAGTCCATGATTTCTGTAGGCAATTCCTTTTTGTTTTTAAACACAAATTTTGCACAAAATCAAGCCAGTCAAGCTTTAACATTTACTTTAAGCTCACGAACCACTTACATTTTGAGTACGGCTTCACAAATTTGGTCTCAATGGCTTTGGATGTGAAGCTCAAAATTTTTATGGCTGTGGTATTTTTGTAAATTTATGGACTGACTTGCTTTTCCTCTATTTCACAAAAGAGTATAAAATTTTGTACAAGTGTGGGCTGACTAGATGCACAAAATTATTTATTATATTTTACCCAAAACAACACAAATTGTAAAATAGCTCTTAGAACTAGATTGTCAATAGACTGTCAAGTACGTGAAAGAAGAGTAAACTTTTTGGAGATACAAAATAACATGAACGTTATTTTCATTTTATGACATAAATAATTGTGAATTGTGCAGATAAAATATATTTTAGCTCAAGTAATAATCATAACAGTAGAACTAATTTTCAGTAGTCCGAAAAATGCGTTCTGAAGTAAGGCATATCTTTTTTGTATGAATAATAAGAAACCTTGAAAAGAAATTTACAATAATAACGTACAATCCTAAGACCCAACCCGAGGGTAAGGCAAGCCAGCCTCGTTCTCGGCCGGTCCCAAGTCCGGATAAATGGGGAGGGTTGGCGTCAGGAAAGGCATCCGGCCATAAAAACCCAGCCAAAACCACAATGGTGAGTCTTCAACACGAAAATGCGATGACGGCTAGGGTGTACCCCGTAGGCGACGTACAGAGACCTCGCCCGACTCTGTGGTGAGGCGAGGGCTACCGCACCAAGAGAGGGTACGGCTAACGAAGCGAGCTCGGGTAGACCTGAGAATTGCGACGCTGAATGTTGGAAGCATGACTGGCAGAGGAAGAGAGATTGTGGAGTTGATGAAGAAGAGGAGAGTTGGGGTGTTGTGTGTACAAGAAACACGCTGGAAGGGGAACAAAGCAAGAGAACTCAGTGAGGGATATAAATTGTCCTACAGTGGGGCGTCGGTTGAGGGAAGGAATGGTGTGGGTATTGTATTGGCGAAGGAATTGAAGGATAGCATAGTGGAAGTAAAGCGAAGAGGAGATAGACTGGTGACTTTGAGAATGAATTATGGGGAACATGTACTCAATATAATCAGTGCTTACGCACCCCAAAGTGGATGTCCGGACGACGTTAAGGAAGCATTCTGGAGGTTATTGGAGGAAGAAATGGAGAGTATTGCCGAGGACGAACGAGTGGTGTTGGGCGGGGATATGAATGGACACGTTGGTGATCATAACGATGGAGTGGTCAGAGTGCACGGTGGTCATGGCTATGGAGAGGCAAACGTGGACGGTGAGAGAGTGTTGGATATGGCTGTATCGTTTGATCTAGCGATTGTAAATACGTTTTTCAGAAAGAGGGAGGAGCATGTTATTACGTACAAGAGTGGAGGCAGAACATCGCAAATTGATTTCATACTGTATAGGAGGGCGCAATTGGCCGAGGTGAGGGACTGCAAAGTTATTCCAGGAGACCATGTGACGCCACAACACCGGTTGGTAGTCATGGATGTGATGTTGAAAAGAGGAAGAAAGACCCGAGGAACAACAGTGAGGAGAATTAGGTGGTACAAACTGAGAGAGGAGGGGAAGAAACGGGAATTTAGAGAGAGAGTGTTGAGTGAAATCCATGTTGATGAACAGAATGTACAGGATTGGTGGGTACATAATGCGAATGTCATGAGAACGGCAGGTAGAGACATATTGGGGGAAACATCAGGTAAAGTGTGGGAAGATAAGGAAGGATGGTGGTGGAGTGATGAGATCCAAAGAGCACTACGAAGTAAGAGAGAAACTAAGAAGTTATGGAAAGAATCGAGGAGTGAAGAGTGTAAGGTGGTATATAAAGAAGCAAAGAAACAAGCAAAGAGAGCAGTGGCGAGAGCAAAGGCGGAGGCATATCGGCAGATGTATGAGGATTTAGAGGATCGTGAAGGACAAAAGAAGATATACAGATTGGCTAAGAGCAGAAATAGAGCGACAAAAGACTTTACACAGGTAAAACAAATTAAGGGAAGGGAGGGGGCGGTGCTGCAAAGAGATGAAGAGATAAAGGATAGATGGAAGGAATATTTTAAGGAATTATTAAATAAAGAAAACCCAAGATCTTTCTATGAGGATGGATTACCAAATGTAGCTATGACAGAACAAGTGGGGAGGATGGAAGTGAGTCGTGCTCTGAATAGGATGAAAAATAACAAAGCGACTGGCCCAGACGAGATACCAGCCGAGGCATGGAAGGCACTGGGAGATGAGGGGGTGGATCTGGTGTGGGATCTAATGCAGAAGTTGTTTGACCAGGAGGTGATTCCGGATGAGTGGCGGACCAGCATCATAGTGCCTATATTCAAAGAGAAGGGAGATGTACAAGATTGCACGAATTATAGAGGGATCAAGCTAATATCACATACAATGAAGATATGGGAGCGGATAGTGGAGAGTAGGTTGAGAGACGAAGCGGAAGTGTCAGTGGAACAGTTTGGATTTATGCCGGGAAGGAGAACGACAGATGCAGTTTTTGCATTGAAACAGTTGGCAGAGAGGTACAGAGAGGGGCAGAAGGCGTTGCACATGGTTTTTATTGACTTGGAGAAGGCATATGATAGGATACCACGGCAGGAAGTTTGGAGATGCTTAAGGGAAAAGATGGTACCGGAGAAGTATGTTAAACTGATCAAGGCGATGTACAGGGGAGTAACAACTAAGGTGAGGAGTAGCGTGGGTGTGTCAGAGAGCTTTGGGGTGGAAGTTGGTCTGCACCAAGGATCAGCTTTGAGCCCCTTCCTTTTCAATGTGGTATTCGATGTGTTGACGGACAGGATTAGAGGGGAGGCGCCGTGGTGCATGATGTATGCAGACGATGTTGTGTTGAGTGGGGAGACGAAAGAGGAGGTGGAGCAGCAGTTGGAAAATTGGAGAGAGGCGTTGGAAAGTAGGGGGATGAGAATTAGCCGAAAGAAGACTGAATATATGAGATGTGATGTGCAGCAGGACGGAGGAGGGAAGTGACATTGAGTGGAGAGCGTGTTAAGACGGTGGAGTATTTTAAATACTTGGGGTCAACAGTGGATGCAGAGGGGGGAGCAGAGAGAGAGATAAACTGTAGAATACAGTCGGAGTGGAAGAACTGGAGAGACGTATCAGGGGTGCTCTGTGATAAGAGGGTCCCAGTGAAACTGAAGGGAAAGGTATTCAAAACAGTGGTGAGGCCGGCAATGTTGTATGGAATGGAGACTGTGCCAATGAAGAAGAGCAATGAAAGAAAAATCGATGTGGCTGAAATGAAGATGTTGAGATGGATGTGTGGAGTGACGAGGAGGGATAGGGTCAGAAATGAGCATATAAGAGGAACAGTGAAGGTGGCGGAAGCATCTAAGAAGGTGCAGGAGGCCAGGCTGAGGTGGTATGGACACGTCAGGAGAAGAGAGGAGGAGTATGTGGGGCGCAGAGTGCTGGAGATGGAGTTGCCGGGACGAAGAAGAAGAGGAAGACCGAAGACGAGATGGAGGGACTGTGTGGTGGCGGACATCAGGGAGAAGGACTTGGAGGAGGACGTGGTATACGACAGAGGAGAGTGGAGAAGACGAACCAAAAACAGTGACCGTAAAGATGGGATAATAAGCTGCGGAAGAAGAAGGGCGGAGCGTAGAACTCTCGACGAATAAACTTCGCCCAGCGTCACGCGGACAAACGTCTTACTCAACTGAACAACATTCTGGTCACATAAACTTTTCTCTAAAGATTTTTGTGGTAAACGAATTTATTCGATGTTTACATCAAATTATTCGCGACAACGTCCTCTATCTTTTGGTGTAAAGTGCGTGTGGTGTAGTTTCCTCCGCAAAAAGTTATAACCTTCAGAATAGCCATCCGAAAATTACTAATCGGAGTAAAAAAAGATTTGGCCACGCACGGTAATGCGTGGACGATACTAATAAGAATCTAGGATTAAATGTAGATTACTATATTACTTATTAATTTCTCGTGTCTAATCTAAGATTGAATCTACATTACTCGTTTATTATTTGTTCATTTCTCGTGTCTGACATTAAATTCTTTGTACTGTATTTGTGTCACATCTTCAATAACGACTTTGTATTTGTTTCATATCTATAATAACAACTTATGATTAATATATATGGTATTTCTACTATTAGTTTGTTTATGGATTAATTGTAATTACTTCTACTCATGTTACGTGCGCAATGGTGTTATTTATGTAAAAAAATGGCACATTAGTCAAAGACGACAGATTAACCCATTATGGATCAAAACTATTTTTTTTAATTTCCTGATATTTTTTTGATATATTCAGCTTCGAAGACTAAATAAAGATGAAATAGTTATCTGATACAGAAAATTTTAAATTAAAAAATAAAAATTAAAAATTAACAAGCTGTGCCTTCGGCACTTTGTGTGCAGCCCCCATTTTTTTTTTACTTTTTCATGTATTTTCCATTACCCCCACTCCCACTCCCCCGTTACCCCACCCTCTCCCCATTACCCCCACCCCTCTCCCCCATTACTCCTCTCCCTCCCCCATTACCCCTCTTCCTCCCCCATTACCCCCACCCACCAGGGGGGAAGGGGCTGGCACCTTGCAACAATTGATCATCATTGCAATTGCATATGCACTCCAACATTTTGCTGTCATACTACTTTGGGAACTAAATAGTGTGACACATATACTATCACTGATATCGTTTTCACCTGAAATGTATCCTTTTATAGCCGGACGATGTGCAACTTTTTTTTTCATTTTTTTTTTCACTTTTTCATGTATTTGTTTTATTGGTTGTAGATATTTTTAAAAATTTCACTTTTAAGTTCTAACCTAAACTGTATTGTTAAAATGTGTCTCAAAAAAGGGATAATGGACGTTAATGGGTTTATGGCAGTTCTTTGCTATGTAAAATTTTGTAAATATATGAAGGCATTACCATCCTATTTCAACGAATGTATACTGAGCATGAGTACGTCTATTATGTATGTATAATTTGTGTGTGTATGTATAGACATATGTATTTATGTGTGTCTATGTGTATGCGTGTGCATGTACATATGCATATACGTGTGTGTATATATGTACGTATGCTTCCTGTAGCGACTGATGGGCTCATCAACTCGCATAAAAACATTAATAAATTATAATATTGATATTGTTGTGTTGCTGTTAATATTGTTTTATATTGTTTACTGTATTATATTGTCCATACATATGCTTAGGAATGCATTAACTGTCGCACTGTCTGGAAAGACTCGACGAAAGACAACGAAAGACTCTGGAAAGAAGAAGAGAGAGGTATACCATTATAATCTACATATGGAAAATGATCGAAAAACTGTTACCAAACCTCAAACTAAACCCAAGTACCATCCAAACAACGCTGGAAAATAGGAAAGGCAGAATGTGTAGTGTTTCCAAATTAAAGGCCAGACAAGGGACCTCCTCAACAGTGAAGGAAAATAGCTTGGTTGTCAGGGGGCCAAGACTTTTTTAACCAGCTTCCAAAGGACCTCAGAAACGTTACAGGGGTCAAAGTTGAAGTCTTTAAGAGAAGACAAGATGCCTGGCTTAGAACGGTACCAGATGAGCCGGGTGTACCTGGCTATGTGCGGTGGAGAGCGCAAGAGAGCAACTCGCTCTTCAACCAAGCCAGGCCTAGAGGCGGGACTACCAGCTTGACCTTCGTGTGAAGAAAGACCGACGCACGGAACCCAAACGAGGTTAACGAGGTGTGTGTGTGTGTGTGCGTGTATATATATATATATATATATATATATATATATATATGTGTGTGTGTGTGTGTCACACACTCTATATGTCACTTCCTTTATACGTTTTGCATGCCTGATAAATGTAGCAAAGAACAATAAAATTATTATTATTATTATTATTTTTATTATTATTATTATTATTATTATTTGAACGTGACTTATATATCACGTATTAATGGCCAAATTATATGAAATAAATAGTCGAATAATAGTGATAATTGTATTGTATTATTGTAACATAATAGAAATTGTAAAATATTATAATATTTGTGTAAATAAATAAAAAATAAATATCTTCACAGTGACTTTCATAACTTCACAATGCTTTAAATTCATTGTCTAATTTTCAACTATTATTCCATTGATGTATTTTAAATGAATTAATAGTTCTTACGCATGAATTATTATATATAATAAATCGTAACTATCTCTGAAGCGAAGTTTCAGCTTTAATTAAGAGTTCAGTAAAGGTAAACTTTATTAAAAGCCAAATCAAATAATAAAATGGTCCAATTTCAGTCATTTATTTTAAAATTATTTTAATTAATTTTCACGACCATTGCCTACCACACTTCATTTACTTTGAATGAATAAATAATAATTCTTTATTATTTATTATGGATAATCTCTAGGAGCGCTCCATTTTTCAATATTAAACATACACTCATAGAACATATACCATTTGAAAGTTCACATTTTTCTGAGTCTAAAAATGTAGTAATCCAAAAGTATCAATAGCAAATAAAAAGTAACTAGGTTTAAATATAAAACCCTATACCGATCAATTTGTGATGCGTGATCTTTACGGGGGCGCCCCCGTACCCCGAGACCTAAATTATACGAATGATAATGTAATAACATATTCATGTTAGGTTCATTCATTCATGTTAGGTTAGGTTAGTGTAACAATTACCAAAAATACCATCTTACAACACAGACTGAAGATTTATAACTTAGCCAACCTTTATGATGTAGTTAATGACGTCACGCGTCAAACAATTAAATCTAGTTACTTTTTATTTGCTATTGATACTTTTGGATTACTACATTTTTAGACTCAGAAAAATGTGAGCTTTCAAATGGTATATGTTTTATGAGTGTATGTTTAATATTGAAAAATGGAGCGCTCCTAGAGATTATCCATAATAAATAATAAAGAATTATTATTTATTCATTCAAAGTAAATGAAGTGTGGTAGGCAATGGTCGTGAAAATTAATTAATTATTCGTAAGCCATTCGTTTGAAATTGATCTTAAAAGTCTTCATGCTTTATTCTTTATATAGAGTAAACTTACCTTTTAAATCCATCGCTGAACTAACATTCTTCCTCATTTAAACTGTGTACACTTCAACAGTTACTTCAATCAATTAATCAGTTTTCACAG
This sequence comes from Bathynomus jamesi, assembly GCA_023014485.1. Classification (NCBI taxonomy): domain Eukaryota; kingdom Metazoa; phylum Arthropoda; class Malacostraca; order Isopoda; family Cirolanidae; genus Bathynomus; species Bathynomus jamesi. The sequence goes on from JAJOZX010003891.1 coordinate 197,406, forward strand.
TCATTGCCTGACACGCTTAATTTACTTTGCTTCTCTCTTCATTACGAACACCTTCACTCTCAGTCTATAGAGTACGTTTTACATTGTGCAACCTACCTAATAGTACCTATTGTCGCCTTTGTATTCTGATTTAGATTTGTGAGTGTCCTTCACCACTTTACACTTTTGTAATGGGGTTGTTTAGTCAAAGATGGGTTATTATTATCATTATATATATATATATATATATATATATATATGAAAAATTATTTCACGAAAGTGACACGTGAAAAGTATTTATGATGAATAAAACCACGAAGGAAAAAAGAAACACAAAGGGGTGCTCAATGAGGATGTCATTAGACGAAAGCGCTTGAGCACCCCTTTGTGTTTCTTTTTTCCTTCGTGGTTTTATTCATCATATATATATATATATATATATATATATATATATATATATATATATAATTCAGAATGGTTCCCTGAGAAACTTTTATGTTACACACAGTATATGGAACAAGGAACGCTTCTGGGAAAATTAAATCCACTATAGTCCGAATTAAGTAATGATAAATGACAAACACTATAGTTTTTCCCTTTTCATGATGTTAGCCCGACGCGGGGAACGGGTCACTCGCAAAGAGATCCGAAAATATATGTAGCTTCCCTCACCAGCTATCTGCCAAGCAGATAGGATCCAGCTTTGGGACAGGATCTAGGGTTTACAGCTACACCTAGCCCCACTATATTTAGAACCTCATTATAAACAAGAAACTCGCTGCATTCACGTCGGATTGAATACATCAAAGAAAAGTTGTAAAAGGTTGTTTGTTTAGCAATTTGTACCAAAGGAAGGCAAAAGGGGTTTCTGAATTCGGCCTTTTTTTTTTCCTTCACACTGAAAAATCTCAAAAACAAGACTGAAATTTTTATTACGAAATCCGACAAGGTGCATCATATTATCTTGCCTAGAAAATATTATGAAGTGAAAATAATTTGTTTTATTGTCGTATCATGAACAAAAAGAGTTTTCTAAAAATCCGTTAACGAATTCTCAACAACAACAGTTTCATTCTAAAATGGGATCTGTACTTTGGACTTTCCAGATCTGATGAAACACTTTCTTTCAGTATAAAAAAAATAATAATTTTTAATAATAATAAACGTTAAACTTGGTTAGCTCCCCGTTTGTCAAAGTTTCTTGGTAGCATTTATAATTCTCATATTAAGAATTCTACGTTGGCCTCACCTGAAATATTGTAAAAGGCTGTCGTTTGATGCAAATTATATATTTATTCACCAAAAACTTACCGCTATGTCTTTAAAAATTTTAAATAGTCAACTTTCATCGATCAGACGTATTCTTTCTGTTCCTTACGATATGTTTATATTTTAACCGAGATTATACTCCCTTTTTCAAATATTTTTAACGTGTGAATAAACATTATTTGAAAAAAATGGAGTCACTTTCGTCACAATTCTCCCGGTTGAGTGATCTCTTTTTAAATTCATTTCTGAGAACTGCGCCGAATGTGGTTTGACACTTCGCTTCACTTCGATATGGCGACGGGGTTTCTGCCGGTGTTTTAGAGTCTTTAAATGTTCATGAGTTTTGGGCTTAAACTAACTTCTTCAGTTTCTTCAAAATGAGAAAGGAAAGAAAAACTAGTGTGTCTCCTTAGATGTTGAGGTATCGGGACCATAGTAATAAACTTATGTTCAAAATTTAAAAAATGTTTATAAGCTCTGACTCTCAGACTTTTTTTTTTTTTCACAATATTTTTTCCTTGTCATTCTCTTAGTCCAAATTGGTTTCCATCTTAGCTCTTTGTAAATGCAAAAAACCACTTTTTTCTACGTGAAGGTCAAAATATGAAAATAAAAACCCACTCTAATAGACAGAGTTTATTTCCACGACAGTTTCGACGCCCACTGGCATCCTCCTCGGGTGGATACAGAAACACGAATGAACCAAAACAAGAGGGAAAAACAGTCCAGGGACCGACCGTTAAGAAATTCGCACCTAGGTTAGATCCCATTCTCCCGACACCGGAAGACATTTTCATTAAGTACATTCGCGCAAATTTAAAACTATCTTCCTGTTCTAAACATACAGATTCTATATATATTTTTTTTTTTTTTTTTTTTTTTTTTTTTTACATGTAATATTGCATAATTATTTATTACAGAAATTATAAATTTATTATTACATTGGTTATTACATTGTTGTTTATTATACAGAACTTATAAACCGAAAAACGAATGAAAAAAGCCGATTAGGAAATAATCCAGAGACCATTGAGAAATTTGCACCTAGGTTAGATACCGTTCTCCCAATACTGAGTACATTATACATGGAATATTATGAGTCGGAATTGTTGCAAACAATATGTCCCAGGAATCTAATTTGGTTTCGTTATGTAGATGATATTTTCTCATTTTGGCCTGACCACTGGAACAACTTTGACACTTTCTTTCAGTCATTAAATAATCTTGTTCCCTCTATTAAATTTAAATATGAATGGGAGAACGACAAACAATTACCTTTTCTAGATGTTTTGGTCATTAACGAAAGCGGAAAGCCCAATTTCACGGTCTATAGAAAACCTAATTGTAATTCGTACATTCATTATTTTTCATATCATGATGAAGGGGTTAAAAGCTCAATTATTTCTTCCATGTTTCTAAGAGCACTCAGGATTTGTAGCCCACATTTGCTGGACCCGGAAAATTCAAAGATTTGGAACATTTTTAAGGATTTAAAATATCCCGACTGGTTTATCAGAAAGGCGTATTTTAAAGCCAGAAAATCTTTTTATGCCCCTCGGGAACCTTCAGTTAACCAAAAACAATATGTGAGTTTGCCTTACATTGCCGGCTTAGAAAGAGTAAAACAGTTGACGAAAGATTTTAAGTTTGCTTTGGCGTTCAAATATTCGTCTACCGTGAAAAGTAAATTGGTTAGGAATAACGTTGCAAAAGAGGAACAAGCCTGTGTCTACAGCGTTCCCTGTAAAAGTTGTGTTTTAGTATACGTGGGAGAAACTGGAAGAAATATTGAAACCTGTATTAAAGAACACAAATATGCCTTCAGAAGTTGTAATACTAATAATGCCATTTTTTATCACGCCAGCCAAAATAATCATGCTATAGATTGGGAATCAAGTAAGGTACTTTATAAATGTAATAATTATGTCAAAAGAAAAATAATAGAATCTGTGTGTATAGAAAAAGTAGATAATTTTAATTTGTGTGAAGGTACTTATAAGTTAGACCTTTAATGAGATTCTTGGTCAAAAAATCCCTTACGGAGTCGTGGGAACGTGTTCGAACCTAAGTGTGAATTTCTTAAATGTCTCTGGATTGGATTGTTTCCTTACTCGCTTTTAGTAAATGTAATAATGGAAGTAATAATGTGGAAATAAAATAAATGCAACAGATGTAATAATAAAGGTAATATTAAAATTTAATAATTAGGGTAAAGGTAATAATAATAAATGTTAAAAAAAAAAAAATGTAAATGCAATAATAAATGCAGTAATTATGTCAAAATATTAGAATCTGTATGTATAGAACAAGAAGATAGTTTTAATTTGTGGAATGTACTTATAAGCGGACCCTGTAATAAAATGCCCTTCCGGTGTCGGGAGAACGGTATCTAACCTAGGTGCAAATTTCTCAATGGTCTCTGGATTATTATTTCCTAATCGGCTTTTTTCATTCGTTTTTCGGTTTATAAGTTCTGTATAATAAACAACAATGTAATAACCAATGTAATAGTAAATTTATAATTTCTGTAATAAATAATTACTTTCAAAAAAAAAAAAAAATAGAATCTGTATGTTTAGAACAGGAAGATAGTTTTAAATTTGCGCGAATGTACTTAATGAAAATGTCCTTCCGGTGTCGGGAGAATGGGATCTAACGTAGGTGCGAATTTCTTAACGGTCGGTCCCTCGACTGTTTTTCCCTCTTGTTTTGGTTCATTCGTGTTTCTGTATCCACCCGAGGAGGATGCCAGTGGGCGTTGAAACTGTCGTGGAAATAAACTCTGTCTATTAGAGTGGGTTTTTATTTTCATATTAGCTCTTTGTATTACCTACAGTATTCTGATTCAGAATATACACACACACACACACACACACACATATATATATATATATGTAAAAAGTGAACAATGAACAATTCCTACACCATCATTATATGAATTCATTGTCTTCATGCAGAACTTATGTTCGTCTAGTTTTATGTTGAATGTTCATTTTTACATAAGAGACCAAAATCGCCTAAGCGAGTTTTGGATAGAATTTCGATTTGTACGTCTTTATTCATTCCTGTATTTTTCTAATTCATCTTTCTAATAATGACTTATACACTATGACGTCATAAAATAACTTTATTCTCTTTACGTTTCCCACTTCTTGTAAATCTTCCTAATAATGATTTGTACTATCGTAAAAATTCAATAACTATGACGTCACATTTTCCCTTCATCATATATCTAGTATCCAATGTATGAAAATTCTTTAACATCATGCTAAGGACGAAACACTCTATAGAAGTCATTATTTATATGTTATGTAGTATAAACATTATGATTCAACCATACTCATTCTTACATTCATGTTCTTTCTTGACCGCTATCCTTTATTAATTTTATTACTTATTCATTCATCTACCTATTGTCTACTTATGCCCTATCAAGTTATCAGTCTATGTTTACTCGTGTCTATATTACGCACACAACCTATTGTGTGACGAATGATATGTGTACACTACTGTGTGCAGTCGTACATGTCTATCGACGATCATGATTACGTACATGTATTCTTTTTACGTTTTATTTTCTTTTATTATTTCACCTCCCATCATTGATTTCCCTTGATCATTGTAACTATATAAATTTTATTAAATATTCATTTTTTACTCGTGTCAATTTGTGACGCGCGAAACTTTGGGCGTTCGTTCGAGAACGCGAAAAAACGTTCTCGTATTATTTTTTTCATTTTTATTTTTAATTATATGACCTCCCGAGGTGAACTCAAAACAATGCTTAGTAAGATCGAATTCCACTCACTACGACAGAATCGAGCGCCTCCAAGATAAATACCTCCGTTCGCTCTGATTTCAAATTCATAACATATTATAGCATATTATTTCGTAAATAAATTATCTCGTAAGTGCCATGTACGTTGTATTATATTTAACATCTTAATTGTCTATTATAAGAAACACTGTAAAAACAAAACAAAGTTATAGTAACTGTTTAATTGTAATTAACTGTAATTAACAATAACTTGTAATGTACTTCAGTGAAACTGTAATTAAATGTAATGATTTAATTTATAATGTAAGAATGTACTTTAATAGAAGTGTAGTTAAACAACAAGTGAATATGAATTAATTGGTAATTGTAATCGTAATTGTAATGAACCAAAATTAATACGTACTCAGTCATGTACTTAATTTGTACTTGTGTACTATTACGAAATGATATCGCCTTCATAAATATAGACTCGGCGAAAAATACAAATTAGTTTTTATTTTTATTTTTTAAATTCTTATTTGCAATCATTCAAAAACATCTGATGTGTTTAAAAAAAGGGGGGAAATTTAACCTTCAACTGTCTCCCACCAAACATTTAGGCTATATTATACATGTACTTGTAAAATTAGGGACCACTTCTTCTACCACTTCGTTTAAGACTTCATCAGAGAACTTCATTACGAGACTCTTCTTTGGACTGCAGCCTCGCTGCGGGGGAGGGGCAGAGGCCCCTTGCCCCTTAACAAGAACGCCTCGTCTATACGAGACACCCCAGACCCATAGCCAGAATAAGAAGAAGAAGATATGGGGTCTAAAAGCTGGCGACCCTTTACCAGGATAAGATGATGATTTTACGGAGAATATTTATAAAAAGAAGATTTTTAACAAGAAGATTTTTAAGAAGAAGATTTTTAAGAAGAAGAAGAAGATTTTAAGAAGAGGCCACTCTTTGGCCAAGATAGAAATTACCCTGCATCAGGATAAAAAGAAGATTTTAAGAAGATTATTTTAAGAAGAGGCCACTCTTTGGCCAAGATAGAAATTACCCTGCACCAGGATAACAAGATTATTTTAAGAAGAAGAAGATTTTAAGAAGAGGCCACTCTTTGGCCAAGATAGAAATTACCCTGCATCAGGATAAAACCAGTTGACCGGCGTGTCACGACTTCTAGTTCGTAACATCCACCCCTGAACCGGTGTGTCACGACTCCAAGTTTTTCACGCCTAGTTTTCATCCAGGAACAAGTAGCCAGCAAGACGTCTTCAGGACACGTCTCAAGGATTTCCCCATAGAAAATTTTGTTAAGTACATTTTGTTTTCTTAAGTAATTTATAAACATTTGAAAAGTCACTATTATTAACAGTTAATAATGAATATTAAGTCAGAATTAACACAAAACACAGTGAACACTTCAGACACCAGTGATACACTTTTTTTTTAGTGAAACTAATTTTCACAGTAGTTAAAAGTAAGAAAAGTTAAAAGTAAGAGAATTAATTTCAGAGATAATTAATTTCAGAGAGAATTAATTTCAGAGAGAATTAATTTCAGAGAGTTAATTTCAGAGTTAATTTCAGAGATTTTCACTGTTATATTCAGTATAGAATAATTTTATTTTATGTACCAAACATAATAATATTAGAGTGAAATGTTGTTTACATTTTATATTTTTGTTTGCAAATTTTTTTTCAATTACTGAATTGAATTGACTTGCAAATTAAGAAAGAGAATTTATAGAGTTATAGAGTTACTTGAAGCAGTTTCAAGTTCCATTTTCAGTTCAGACAGTTTCAGTTGGTTGTAACCAAAAGGGACAACCAAACCCCAGAGATTTAGAGAGATACTTGACAAGCGTTCAAGTTAGACAGTTTAAGTTTCAGAATACTTGACAAGCGTTCAAGTTAGACAGTTAAGTTTCATTTTCAGTTTCAGAATACTTGATAAGAGGTCAAGTCAGAAGGTTGCGCCAAGACGGGCAACCGCCCCAGAGATTTATAGAAATTGTAGTGTACCGCTGCTACCAGATGTAGTGTACACCCTTATTAATTTTACTTTCTTCATTATTTACTCTACTTTCTACTTTACTATATCTCTATTTATTCTCTATCGGCTCTTTATTTCATTTATCACTTTGTTTCTCTACACTCTTTTTGCCGTATCGTATAAAGTTTCCGGTAGCCACGCCGACCTAGACTCTGAAAGTCCGTTACAAAACAAAGGGGGAAGGGGGGGTATATTAATACTCTTTTTTTAACACTTGTGAACGTTTTATTGATTCCGAAAATGGTTTAGTTAAGTTAGGGGTATGCGAGTATGAAATTTCTATTATAATAATTTACGTCGGAGAGGAACACAAAACGATTTGATTTTAAGATCACATGGCTCCAAATCTTACGCGTATCGCGCCTGCCTCAAGACTGACTCCCTTATGGGTAGCCGGCTCTTTGTCGGCCTCTATTCAGGACTGCCAACTCTACCCATTTTAAACAATTTAAATCTAACAAACATACTTTTTCGTAATTTCATAATTATTAGTAAATGATTTACATTAAACATTATCTTATTTAATTAAACAGAAATTAATATTCTTAACTGAGCATTTACTTACAAAATACTTGATAAGAGGTCAAGTCAATAGGTTGCATCCAAGAGGGACAACCGCCCCAGAGATTACAGAAGTTAGTTTTGCAAAAGTTAGTTTTGGAAAAAGTTAATTTTGAAAAAGTTAATTCTGAAAAAGTTAATTTTGAAAAAGTTAATTTTGAAAAAGTTAATTTTGAAAAAGTTAATTTTGAAAAAGTTAGTTTTGAAAAAGTTAGTTTTGAAAAAGTTAGTTTTGAAAAAGTTAGTTTTGAAAAAGTTAGTTTTGAAAAAGTTAGTTTTGAAAAAAGTTAGTTTTGAAAAGAAGTTAGTTTTCAAGTCCCAAGTTTTCAATGCAGTCAATTGAATTCAACCTTTTTTTTGTTGTTCAAGAGAATTTAATTCAACCTTTTTTTTGTTGTAAAAGAGAATTAAATTCAACCTGAATTGACCGGGTTGCGTCTTTGGTTTAACCTTTTCTTTGTTTGTAAGACGGAAATTCACTGATTTGTCTTTCCCTTTTCATGCATTGTTATGTATATAAATATATAGTTATGTAATTCATTAATTGTAACAAAACCGTTTTTACAAAGGTTGTAACGATTTTGGTAATTATTGTAATGTATATGAGGAACATGCCGTCCCTCCGTTTTGTTTCAACTTTTTTTAATTTTTGTTCTAAGTAGTGTGACAAGCAATCTTTAAAAAAAAAAAAAAAAAAAAAAAAAAAAAGTGCTCACGAAAGACTTATTGTCAATTTCAGACTTATATCCCCCGCTTAGTCACTCAATTCCCCCGAATGTAGTACTCCAAACTTTGTTTTTTTATTTTATTTTTATTTTAACACCCCAACCCCAGTTGAACCCAGTGTCGACCAAAACCGTTTTTACAAAAGTTTTTAACGAGTTTTATAATTATTTTGATTATATGATGACAGAAATAGCGTAACAATTAATCGATCATGTGCCTAATTTATCCTGCTCTGTACGATCGGGAAATTTACCCGTATGACCGCACATACCCTAAATTTCAGTCATTTAATTTTTAATAAAACTTCTACACAATAAAACAGATGTATTTGTCTATATGCAACAAGTTTTCAGATTAAAAAAAAAAAAAAAAAATCAAATAATTCAAATTCTATCAACATTCAACGAAAGAGTATAATTTTTCTACTTAACAGGCAAAAATTATTAAACCTTTTTAATATATTTTTTTTATTATATAAAAATAATTTTTAATATAAATTTTATTGAAATTATTAAAAGAAAGATTGTTCGAAATGCTTCCCTTCCATTTCAATAACTTTTTATTCTTGGCCGAAACTCATCTATGGCTCGATTTACTTTTATTTTTTTAGAATATTATAAAATTGTATTTAGCTCGTTGAAATGCATAATTGATTCATATTTTTAATTTGTCTTTTTATTTTTCTTTTGTTCAATTAATCGTGAGTAACTGTCCTTAAATTGTTATTGTACCATTTGTAAGGTATCAAACGAAAATTATAGTCAAATTGACATACTACTACAGTATATGGTTATGAATTTTAGTAGTCGAATTTAATCTGTCTCGAAATTATAAAATACACACTTTGTACCCAATAAACATAAATACACATTTGACCACAGGTCTATACATCATCCACTACGTAATTCGATTTGTACCTACAACAGTCAATAAAAATGAATGTATGCGCACTATATATATATATATATATATACAAACCTTATGCTAAAATCATTGAATATCACAATAAAACTATTTCATTACGTAAGTGCCAACTATGCTATTTAATCTTAATCATTTTTGCTTACTATATATAAATTCTCGCTCATGCATTTATTCAGTTAATTTAACAATCCTCTCAGCTAATTTGTCTCTCGAAATTATCAGCTACACACTTTATACCTAGTACACAAAAATACACACTAGACCACAGGTCTATACATCATCCATTACGTAATTCTATTTTTACCTACACTAGTCAATAAAAATTAGCTTATAGATTGTACGATTTATATTTTTCCCTTTTACCTATTCATTATGAATGTAATTTTCCCCACAGAAAAAAAAAATATATAAAATTTTGCTAAAAATTTTACAATATCGTTCTTTGTCTAGCTTAATTGTTGTCTAAAATTAAAGTATTAATCTTTGAATTCTTTTATATTATATAATAACTCACTTGTTCTGTATAAAACTTGTAATGTAAAGAAAAATTCGTCACCTAACTTGAATTAGTTACGATGTTATTTTCTCAATTGTATTGTATTGTATTAATTTTATTATATTATTGTATAAATACCATTTAAAAAAAAAGGGAGAGCAATGTAAAAAGTGAACAATGAACAATTCCTACACCATCATTATATGAATTCATTGTCTTCATGCAGAACTTATGTTCGTCTAGTTTTATGTTGAATGTTCATTTTTACATAAGAGACCAAAATCGCCTAAGCGAGTTTTGGGTAGAATTTCGATTTGTACGTCTTTATTCATTCCTGTATTTTTCTAATTCATCTTTCTAATAATGACTTATACACTATGACGTCATAAAATAACTTTATTCTCTTTACGTTTCCCACTTCTTGTAAATCTTCCTAATAATGATTTGTACTATACGTAAAAATTCAATAACTATGACGTCACATTTTCCCTTCATCATATATCTAGTATCCAATGTATGAAAATTCTTTAACATCATGCTAAGGACGAAACACTCTATAGAAGTCATTATTTATATGTTATGTAGTATAAACATTATGATTCAACCATACTCATTCTTACATTCATGTTCTTTCTTGACCGCTATCCTTTATTAATTTTATTACTTATTCATTCATCTACCTATTGTCTACTTATGCCCTATCAAGTTATCAGTCTATGTTTACTCGTGTCTATATTACGCACACAACCTACTGTGTGACGAATGATATGTGTACACTACTGTGTGCAGTCGTACATGTCTATCGACGATCATGATTACGTACATGTATTCTTTTTACGTTTTATTTTCTTTTATTATTTCACCTCCCGTCATTGATTTCACTTGATCATTGTAACTATATAAATTTTATTAAATATTCATTTTTTACTCGTGTCAATTTGTGACGCGCGAAACTTTGGGCGTTCGTTCGAGAACGCGAAAAAACGTTCTCGTATTATTTTTTTCATTTTTATTTTTAATTATATGACCTCCCGAGGTGAACTCAAAACAATGCTTAGTAAGATCGAATTCCACTCACTACGACAGAATCGAGCGCCTCCAAGATAAAATACCTCCGTTCGCTCTGATTTCAAATTCATAACATATTATAGCATATTATTTCGTAAATAAATTATCTCGTAAGTGCCATGTACGTTGTATTATATTTAACATCTTAATTGTCTATTAATAAGAAACACTGTAAAAACAAAACAAAGTTATAGTAACTGTTTAATTGTAATTAACTGTAATTAACAATAACTTGTAATGTACTTCAGTGAAACTGTAATTAAATGTAATGATTTAATTTATAATGTAAGAATGTACTTTAATAGAAGTGTAATTAAACAACAAGTGAATATGAATTAATTGGTAATTGTAATCGTAATTGTAATGAACCAAAATTAATACGTACTCAGTCATGTACTTAATTTGTACTTGTGTACTATTACGAAATGATATCGCCTTCATAAATATAGACTCGGCGAAAAATACAAATTAGTTTTTATTTTTATTTTTTAAATTCTTATTTGCAATCATTCAAAAACATCTGATGTGTTTAAAAAAAGGGGGGAAATTTAACCTTCAACTGTCTCCCCCCAAACATTTAGGCTATATTATACATGTACTTGTAAAATTAGGGACCACTTCATGGACCACTTCATTTTAAGGCTCTTCTTCATTAGACTTCATATTAGCACCTCATTAGGAGGGGGCAGAGGCCCCTTGCCTTCTTGATATTTTTAGATTCCGGCCTGAGCCATGGTCGAAAGAGGTCGAACCTCTACCCTTGTAAATTCAGAGAACTAACTGTACATTTTTAGAAGTAAACTAAATGTAAGAGAAAGTTTTTATCTTTTCCTTCGAGCCGTGCTCTCTTCAGAACTTAGTCAAGTCGACAAGTTATAAAAGAAAAGTCGATAATTTTTAGTATAAGAGAAAGTATCAGAGAATTATAAAAAGAGAAGAATTAATAAGCGAGAGAAAGAGACAACCCAAGCACCATAGAAGATATTGGCATAACAGTCTGGCGAGTCTGTAGCCAAGGGTTTAACAGAGTGGCGACCCACCATTTAAGGCGACCGAAAAGAATTATAGAAAAGTATAAAGAAGAAACATCCGTTGCTTGCCTCCTAACTAGAACCCCCGTCGATTCCGAACCGACTCAGGGCCATAAAGGGGGGTTAACATATATATATATATATATATATATATATATATATATATATATATACTGCAAAAGTATTACAGCTAGCATGAAAATGACGGACTGGAATACCATCTTTAAGAATAAGACAACGGAAGAGATGCGATAACCTTGAGGAGAAAGTGCTAGAAATTGTGGAAAAATATATCCCGAGAAACAAGTCCGAGAGATAAAAGGGGTTCCGCAGGAGAAAGAGACTGAAAAATCAATAAACTGCAAAGACAACAACATCAGAAAAATAATTAAAAACCAGGAAGCATAGATCGCGACATAGAGGGTCTAATCCTGTTTCATTGCCCTCAGTTGGACGAACGATGTAAACCAGATCAACCAACCAACCATGGCCTCAAAGAGAACCAAACAGACAGAGCAGAAGAAGGCGCGATAGAACGATAAAGTTTAACCCAAAATACAGGGTGTCCGAGAATTATCTGTACAATTTTTGACTGTTATTAAAAGTCAACCGTGAAGTGTAGAAATTCCAGTGTTGTCCCATTTTACAGAGAATCTTATTAAGTTTTTTCTGATACCAAGTTTTGACAAGTTTTTTAGAAATTCCAGTGTGTCCGAACATTATCTGTACAATTTCATCTTTTAATAAAATTCTTGAAAAGTACGTAAAATTCTTAAACAAGATTATTTAGAATCTGTATTTTCAAAAGTTTCTTTTATTAAAGTAACGTTCTTACAAACATTCGATATGTGCACCATTAGTGATTCGCAAAACATCCAATCGATACTCCAAATTTTGCCATGTACGCTGCAGCATATCCACATCAATTCGCTCAATAGCAGCTGTGATTCTTGCTTTTAAATCATCAATGTCTGTCACCCGCGTACATTTCTAAAACACTTGTCAAAACGTGGTATCAGAAAAAACTTAATGAGATTCTCTGTAAAATGGGACAACACTGGAATTTCTACACTTTATGGTTGACTTTTAATAACAGCCAAAAATTGTACAGATAATTCTCGGACACCCTGTACTTCTATATATTTGCCAAAAGAAAACGAAAATTCACGACAATCAAACCTGTAAAATATGAAAACAGCGCATTAACCGATGAGCTAAAATAAATATCTGAAATACTGAGAGCTCAGTATGAATCAGCCTTTGATATCTCCAAAACTGATAAAATAATATACGATAGAAATGTGTTCTTTGAAGAAGAATTACAAAGGAAAAGTATAACGGACTTTGACTTCACAACAGATGATATCACAGGAGCTATAGAAAAACTAAAATCAGATTCAGCAGTAGGTCCTGGCAGGTGGAACGCTAAAATTATTAAAAACTGTAAGAACGAAATCGTTAAGCTCCAAAATTGGATATGGAGACGATCACTAGATACAAAAGAAATACAAAGCATCCTGAAAAGATCGAACATACAGTGGCGTAGCGAAAGGGGGCATATGCCCTGGGCGCTGGTTTTTGGGGGGTGCCAAATCGGCCAAGCGAGCAATTTTTTTTAGCATGACATTTGCGTTTTTTACATCCGCGGCCTGGGGGTAAGTTTGGACATGTATCATAACCACAAACAGGGTTATTGATAATAGTAGTAATAATAAAAATAATAATAGTGTTTATTTCTGGTAAAAATAAATTAAATTTAAAATTTGATTTATTGATAAAAACTGGTACATATAGAAACAAATTGATACATACATTTTCAGACATGTCAACTCTGACGGATTTTAAGTCTCAAACTCCCTTATGTGGGATATGTTTCCAGTTATCAAAATTAGGCACAGGCAAAATCAGGCAAAATCTCACGGATTTTCATACTTCAAGGTTGACGTCTCTGCAATTTGCTGCGGCAAAAGTTCGGAAAATTCAAATGTAATTTGCTTACCACATCCTTGTTTTGTTGATAAAAATAAAACCGAAAGATGAAGTCTAAATTGAATCTGTGCAAAATTTGATTTTTCAAGTTTTTGTTCATTACTTCGGTATACTATTTTCAAATTTTCATGAAAACAGGGATTTATGTAGTAAAATAAAATAGGTTAAACTAGCCGACAATCTTATTAATCTACCTTGAAAATAGTGTTTAAAATAGTTAAAAATAGGGCTCAGATTGCATGAAATCGACTCTTCTTGAAAATAGGTGTTTAAAATAGTTAAAAATAGGGCTCAGATTGCATGAAATCGACTCTTCTTAATCAAAATTTTCCCGGGGGAGGGCCCTCGGACCCCCCGCCATAGCGCCTAACTCGGGCTGCTTTTGGCAGCCTTCGAGAGGGTGGCGCCATTCTCTACCCTTGCCCCCGGGCGCCACGAACCATCGCTACGGCACTGCGAACATAGTTCCATTTTATGAAGGAAGGGATCGATCTGAAGCAAAAAAATGTAGGCCATTGTCGTTGACATCTAATTCCACCAAAATATTTGAAAAAATAGTTGGAGGAAAAATCTATGATTTTTTGGAAACTCAGAAAAAATTAAATGATAACCAATATGATTCCGGCCAGGACGATCATGCCTATCACAATTAGTGGAACACCATAGCAACACTATTCATGCACTCGAAAACAATGAAAACTATGATGTGATATACACAGACTTTGCCAAGGCGTTCGACAAGTGTGACCAACTGACTATGGAATCATAGCACATAAACTGAGATATATGGGAATAACAGGAAAAGTCGGAAAATGGGTATATAATTTCCTTCGTGAGCGGAAGCAAGTTGTTGCAGTTCACAGAATATCTTCTCAGAGTCAGAGGTCTTTAGCTTAGTACCACAAGGACAGTATTAGCTCCATTACTATTAATAATCGTGCTAACTAATATAGATGAGGAAGTTACCAGTGATAGCGCAGTAACATCCTTTGCAGATGATACAAAAATTAGTAGAAAAATAAGAAACCCAGAGGATAGAGGATCCCTACAAACAGACATGAACAGAATCTACATTTGGTCGGAAGGCAACAATATGAAATTTAACACTAAGAAATTTCAACTGTTAAGGTAAGGAAGAAGGGAGGACCTAAAATCTATGGAATACTATACCCAAAATGTACAGGAAATTCAGAGAAATTCTAAAGCAAAAGATTTTGGTGTTGTAATGACTGATGACGCGAAATTTGAAACACAAAATAAGATAGCAGTAATGAGAGCAAAATGAATAACTGGACAGATACTGAGAATCTTTAAACGAAGGGACAGGAATATACTGATTCCTCTGTTGCAAACACTGATAATATCCGAGTTCGAATATTGTGCGGTCTTAACATCCCCCACATAAAATAAAGATATTAGTCAACTAGAAGGGATTCAGAGAAGTTTCAAGGCCAAGAGCAATGGATACGAAAAACTAAATTACTGGGAAAGGTTGCGTGAATTAAATTTATATTCACTGGAAAGACAAAGAGAGAGGTACAACATTATTTACACTTGGAAAATAAGGGAGGAACTAGTCCCTAATCTTACATTCAACCTTATAACCACTCAAACAGTAGTGGAAAGTAGGAAAGGAAGAATGGGTTTTGTTCCCAAATTAAAGGCTAGATAGAGAACATACTTAACCCTGAAGGAAAATAATTTTGTTGTGAGAGGACCAAGACTGTTCACCCAGCTGCCCAAGGAACTAAGGAACACGAGTGGTGTAGCGGTGGATATCTTCAAAAGAAGATTAGGCGCCTGGCTCAGAACAATTCCAGATGAGCCGGAGTACCTGGCTATGTGAAGTGGAGAGTGAAAGAATCCAGCTCTTTACTTCACCATGCCAACTCAAGAGGAGGGGCAACAAGCCTGACCTCCGTAAAATGAGGAATCATCGCACGGAACATCTTAAAGGCTGAAAGGAAAGGTTGTACGGTTCCAAGAACTGAAGAACTTCCAGCACACCAACCTCAATAATTTCAAGAACCAGCTGAAAAAGGCTCTTGTGCAAAGGCCCTAACCAGTCATGTGTGGCTGGCTCCGAGTGCAGCAGGAGAACGAAAACCATTGCCCTCCTCCACCAAACCCCGCAAATGTGGCGAGATGCTGCAGAGGGGTCAATCCTGAACCGTCGTTCAAAGCCATCATAAGGCATCATATATATAATATATATATATATATACATTTAACTGCAATGACCACGCAGTATATTAATGTATAGAAACGACGTAAGTATAAGGAGTGTTCTGCACACGAGGAAGAGAAATAACGAACAAATGAAAATGAGGTAACCGCCCGGAATCGAACCCAGGATCTTCCGATTGCCAGTCAGATATGCTATCCACTACACCACGGGCCTCGACCAGTCAAAAGTCGTAATTCTCCTACATAGGGCAGAAACCAATGCCTTGAGAGGGCACCCTCGCAAATCGTGATATGTACATTTAACTGCAATGACCACGCAGTATATTAATGTATAGAAACGACGTAAGTATGGAGGAGTGTTCTGCACACGAGGAAGAATAAAACGAACAAATGAAAAAATATAAAACACAGTTATTACTACTAATTAGGATACACTAGAATATTAACTGAGTTTAAATTAAATAATGACGGTAAATTATATTAAACCAGGATCTTTGGATGGAAATAGTTTCTGAAACCTTGATTAATCGAGTGAAGAGTGAAGAAGAATATTTTTACAAAACTCTATCATATCTTATATGCTCAAATGAGTAACGTGACGGCTCACGAATTCGAACATTTGCTGGCAACAGTTCGAACCACATCGAAGTTCGGTAAAGTTATTTTTAATGTACTTAATCTCAAAAGTTAAATTTCTGTTACTTATGTTGTTTTGAATCAACATATCAAAAAAACATGTATGCAATTACACCCCATTAATGAAGATGAATTGAAACGGAATTTAAGTGACATTTCCTCCTATAGATGGCGCCACTCATTTCGATTAAGTTATTTTCATCAAGGAATAAGCTCGCTGAAAAATATTTTAATCAACTGAGTGCACTTGCTCGACGAAAATATTTTCAACATCTTGATAAAAATTTCAGTTTCAGTGTACCTTTTGATATTTACCGTTTACTTTTAGTGATTAAAATGTAAGGGGTGGCAAACAATGATTTTACCCCCCCCCCCCCTGCACAGATGAAACTAATAGAGGTAAAAAAAACTGATTGTTGCATCTTTTCGACAATTTAATTCTACGTCTAAACAGAACCACTCAATAGTTGGTGTTGCCTCCTTGTGCTTAGCGGACGGCTTTAAGTCGGCAAGGGTAGGAGGTGAGGAGAGACTCGAAAAGGTCAGTGTCGTACTCAAGATTTCGGAGGATTGTTTCGATGTGCTGCTCCATGGTCCGGCGGCAGAATCGGGTGGCTGGTGGTTCAGCAAGCATCAGGGATTCCACTCGGTCTTTCAGGATGGATCCTAAAAGATTCTGCCGCCGGACCATGGAGCAGCACATCGAAACAATCCTCCGAAATCTTGAGTACGACACTGACCTTTTCGAGTCTCTCCTCACCTCCTACCCTTACCGACTTGAAGCCGTCCGCCAAGCACAAGGAGGCAACACCAACTATTTAGTGGCTTTGTTTAGACGTAGAATTAAATTGACTAAAACATGCAACAATCAGTATTTTTGTACCTCTATTAGTTTCATTAGTTTCATCATTGTTTACCACGCTGTACAAATCAAATATTGAATTCTTAATCCTTGCAGAGGTAGGAAAACTTCGTAGAGCTTATTGTCTTATGTTCTTGGTATTTATCATTAGTACTAACAAGGGATTACTTTCCACTCAATATCATTCCATTCCTATCCTTGGACGATAAATACAAAGGCACAAAAGTGAAAAATCCACATTTGAAAATAGTGCTTCTTGACTTGAGAAACAATGTCACTCCAATCCAGTGTTGGGCACTAAAGCGTTAATCCGATAACAGTTAATTAACGAAGTTAACTTTTTTTAACGGACTATTAACGGAAGTTTAATTTCCATTTATCGTTATCGGACCAGTTAACTTCCAATACTCGATATTTAGTCTGTTAAAGTCCGTTAACACGTTAACTGCGAGGAGTCATTCACGGAAGATCACCGCTCCGCGAATGAATTCAAACCGCCATAACTTCAGTCTGCTTCCAGATCTCGCAAGGGGAGGTTGGGGAGGCCCAAGAGGTCAAGACTGGCAGTTTGGGCCTAACTTTGAGAAGTTGGTCTTTCTGAAGAGCAACCAGCACATTGTGTCATAGTCTTTAATAAATGTGCCTAAAATTTAATTTTACCTTTCAGTTCCCGCCATAATAATTCTCTGGTAAATTAAAATTTAGTTAATGGTTATGGTTACAAGGGTTTCAAAACATGTATCAGTACATTTTTTATTAAAAATAAAAAAAAAGTTATTAAGCAAAAAGTTGCAAAACTTGATAAAAATACAGTTAAATACCTATTTATTGTTGGATTTTGCATAATAAACATTTTCTATATGGGTTTTAAAGCTTTTTTCCTTGATTTTTTAAATGTTAGTAAAGAAATAGTTATCGTTACGGATTATCGTTAACTTCCGTTAACTTTGTAGTAAATTATCGGATTATCGTTATCGGAGTTAAAATTGGGGTTAACGGATTATCGTTATCGAAGTTAACTTTTTGGTTAACGGTGCCCCACTGCTCCATTGTGCTCCAATCCTACTCGCGGAAAAGGCGCCAAATGGGAATGGCTAATATTTCCTAACCTGTCTTAATTTAACCTAACCCAACACTAGCCGAACCTAACCCAACATCAGCCTAACCTAAGCTAATCCAACATTAGCCTAACCTAATCCAACATTAGCCTAACCTAACCCAACATTAGCCTAACCTAACCTAACCTAACCCAACATTAGCTTAACTTAACTTAACCCAACATTAGCCTAACCTAACCTAACTAATCGTAACCTAACCTAACCCGGACCAAAGTGGGAAAGTCGTGGATGAGAATGAAAATGGCATGAATTGGGAATAAATCGATTTGAAAATGCCTCGTTTGAAATTCTCACTCTCGGCTTTCTCGCTCTTGGGCGCAGAATGAAATGGAAATGAGGTTGAGTTGGAGTAAACCCTAACATGGATATGAGATTGAGGTAAAATGAGAAATCAGCTAGATAAAATATCACGGCAAAAACGACGTTTTTTTCCGTGATATACTGTATTTCAAAGATTCACCGCGAATTTTCGTGAGAGAACATCTCAATCCTGATACATAGATGTATATATACATATATGCTTACATATCCATTTTCAAATATAATTTTTTTCCATTCTTCTAGGAATGTGCATGTTCTGCAGTAAAATACTCATATGATATAGGAGATACAAAGCCATCGCTCACTGAGGTTCTTCCCTTGGCACCTACGAGCCTTGACATGAACCCTGATGAATGCATTTCAGAGTTCCTTGATCCTCAAGTATATGAAAACGAAGACCACCTTCCATATTTTTGTTAGCTTGGAAGATATATATATATATATATATAATATATTATTAATGCATTTAACTGCAATGACCACGCAGTATATAAATGAATAGAAACGACATAATATTAAGGAACGTTTCTGCACACCGAAAGAGAAATAACGAATAAATGAAAAATGAGGCGAACCGCCCGGGAATCGAACCCAAGGCCTTCCAATTGCCGGTTGGATGCGCTACCATTACACCACGGACCTCAATCATTCACAAATCGAAATTCTCCTACATAGGGCAGAAACCAATGCCCTGAGAGGGCACCCTCGCAAATCGTGAATATGTGCATTTAACTGCAATGACCACGCAGTATATAAATGAATAGAAACGACATAATATTAAGGAACGTTTCTGCACACGCGGAAGAGAAATAACGAATAATGAAAAATGAGGCGAACCGCCCGGGAATCGAACCCAAGGCCTTCCAATTGCCGGTTGGATGCGCTACCATTACACCACGGACCTCAATCATTCACAAATCGAAATTCTCCTACATAGGGCAGAAACCAATGCCCTGAGAGGGCACCCTCGCAAATCGTGAATATGTGCATTTAACTGCAATGACCACGCAGTATATAAATGAATAGAAACGACATGTGCAGAACGTTCCTTAATATTATGTCGTTTCTATTCATTTATATACTGCGTGGTCATTGCAGTTAAATGCACATATTCACGATTTGCGAGGGTGCCCTCTCAGGGCATTGGTTTCTGCCCTATGTAGGAGAATTTCGATTTGTGAATGATTGAGGTCCGTGGTGTAATGGTAGCGCATCCAACCGGCAATTGAAGGCCTTGGGTTCGATTCCCGGGCGGTTCGCCTCATTTTTCATTTATTCGTTATTTCTCTTCCGCGTGTGCAGAAACGTTCCTTATATTATGTCGTTTCTATTCATATATATATATATATATATATACAGAGTGATGCAAAAATGTGTTTCATAAATCGCAGGGTGTATTCTTGAGACAAAAGTAAAGAAAGACCATATAAACATAGGTCGAGAAACCCTTAGGTTTCGAGCTATAGCACGCGACAGAAAAATGAAACGCCAAAAGATTTTTTACATTTTATGAAAATACACAGTGTGATACATTTGCTCCCTAAAAGTAAATGTTCGAAATTCTTTCCTACTTCTTGAATGCATGCCTCAGCACGTCGCACCAGTGATTGTCTAACGCACTCAAAAATTCCTGGAGTGCTACTTGAAGATGTTCTTATCAGAACTCGACGACTAATGTGGTTCATGCATGATGGTGCACCAGCTCATTTCGCCCGTTTAACGAGGAAATACCTTGATGCTGTGTATCCTGACAGGTGGATAGGGCGCGGTGGTCCTATTCCGTGGACCTCGGTCGGTCACCAATATATATATATATATTATATATTTTTGTGTGTATGTGTATATATATATATATATATATATAGAGAGAGAGAGAGAGAGAGGAGAGATAGATAATCCTGCTTGAAAGTAGCCCGACTTTTTTTTTATATATAACTGAGCAAGTACCACGTTACATCATATGGTGGAAATGACTGCCGACTATATAGATTCACGAGTTTTTCATCCTTTCGCGCAATACAACAACAAAGTATCGCAACTATGGCGAAAAACAGCCTACAACAGAAAACGATACAGAATGAATTGCCTGGCTACTTTCAAGTTGAACGCCCTTTAGTCTCTCTCTCTCTCTCTCTCTCTCTCTCTCTCTCTCTCTATTAAGGAGACTCGTGAAAAGCTACTTGAAATAAACTGATTCTGTCATTTCGTTTACACATTTAATGTGT
Organism: Bathynomus jamesi; assembly: GCA_023014485.1. Taxonomy (NCBI): domain Eukaryota; kingdom Metazoa; phylum Arthropoda; class Malacostraca; order Isopoda; family Cirolanidae; genus Bathynomus; species Bathynomus jamesi. Next base: position 218,620 of record JAJOZX010003891.1, read on the forward strand.
GTGTTTAGTTGTCAAATTAAAATGAACTTCTTTGGAAGAATAGAACAATACTAATTCGGTTCTGGCACTGTTCTGTACCTTCTCTTTAACGGAATACCTGTTGTAATCACTTGTTCATAATTCAAGACGATAATTTTGCATTTAAATTTCAAAACATCAAAATAAGAAATGTTTGTGTGCTGATGAGACTTGGAAAACCTTTTGGCGAAGACAGTCTTAACCATCAAACGCCAAGATGCATTCTTAATGAATTGTTAATATGGTAACAAGAGCCAGATACATTCTTGCTTATGAAGAGCATGTAGAGTACAATACGCACGCACACACACACACACACACACACAGTGCAGTGTGTGTGTGTGTGTGTGTGTTTGTGTGTGTGTGTGTGTGAAATCCAATATATAGTAAATAAAGAGTTGAAAACTAAATTTTTGTAAGATGAAAAATCAGCAGCTAAAAGATAAAAACTTTTGGATACAAAAGATTTCAGTTAGAAGGCCGGTAAATGGATGGAAAAGTTTCATATCTGCAAAGTAATACAGTATACATATTCTCAATGATCCAGACACACGTTTAAATAGCTTAAGTGCGAGTCCACCCGTACACCCATTCAGGGTATGAACGTCTCGCAGCATTATTGTTAAGTACATAAGGGGATCAACGGGGATCTGGGTTTGGTTGCAATTGTCAGACAATGAGCTGAAGTACTGTAGCTCTCTGCAATATTCGAGGAAGCCAAGACCGAAATTCAAGAGAAATATTGGTGCTCAAAGAGGCTTTGCAAAGCATCAAGATTGACAAAGAGTTGTTTGGTCGACTCCTGCGTTCTTTTCAAAATCATGTTCAATTAGTGTTGGAAGCATAAGGAAAGAATATTGGTTTGCCAAATTTTTTTTAAATTGATAGAAATATTTTCCTTTTAATCCCCAAACACCGATAAAGAATTTTGTTAAACCCCTTACTAATGAAACTTCTAATCTTTCTACTATCTTTGATTGGGACAGAGAAAACTTTGTGGCCTTCAATGCCTCTAAAACTCCGGTCCTTCTTCTGTCTACTCGTCATAATCTTCCGCACGACTATCCCCTTACCTTCAACAATACACAACTCAATCCTTCCTCTTTTCTTAACATTCTTGGCGTTTCCTTTTCTCGTTATCTTTCCTGGAAAGATCATATGTAGGTATTCTCTTTCTAAAACAGCTTCTAAGAGGTTAGATGTGCTGTACCATCTCCACAGTTTCTTCACCCCTGCTCAGTTGCTGTCTCTGTATAGGAGTCTTGTCTGCCCCTGTATGAAGTACGCTTCTCATGTGTTGGATGCTCAACCCACACAACTCTCCTTGACCGGGTGGAATCAAAGTTTTTTCGTCTCATCAATTCTCCGCCTTGGGTAAATGCAAAGTGATGCACATTGGCTACGCCAATCCCAAGTCGGACTACTCGATGTTGGGTAGTAATATCGAGGTGACTGATTTAGAAAAGGACTTGGGTGTGCTAATTAGCAGCAATCTTAAGTTTACGAAACAGTGTGTAGAGGTGGAAAAGAAAGCCCAGAAACTATTGGGTTATATCAGGAGGCAATTTCAGTTTCGGAACAAGGAGATTGTGCTCTCACTGTACAATTCCCTTGTTCGGCCGCACCTGAAGTATGCTGTGCAGTTCTGGTCGCCCACCCTCACGAAAGATATTGAGAGACTGGAGCGAGTGCAGGCGAGGGCCACAAAGTTAATCCCTTCCGTTAGGCATATGGGCTACAATCGATGGTTACGCGCCCTGAACTTGTTTTCGCTGGAAACTCGGAGGCTGCGCGGTCGACTGATCGAGGTTTTCAAGTTCTTACGCGGGTTCAACGATGTCGATTTTAGAAGTATGTTTAGTTTAAATGATAACCCAACTCGCAACAATGGTTGGAAGTTGGATTTGATACGGTTTAGGACTAGTGTGTGTGGGAATTACTTTACGTATAAGATCTGTGACACATGGAACAGGTTACCTTCGGAAGTTGTGAACAGTTCCTCTGTGGATCAGTTCAAGAAAAGGGTAGACCAAATCTTGCACACTATTTGAGTGTGTACAAAATTTTCCCTGGCACCCGTTGCCATTGGTACCTCCTCGGTATGGGCCGCAAGGCCTTTTGAGGTACTTCTTTTCCTTGTAACTCCTTGTAACTCTCTTCGCTACATTGTTGCTTCATTCTCTCTTTACTATCGCTGTTATAACGGACACTGCTCTTCTAAACTCTCTAACTACATGCCTCCTCCTTTAAGGAGAGCCAGCAGTACTCGACTTTCGGCACATTGTCATTCCTTTTCTGTCCAACTCACTAACACAAGGGTTAATTGGTATTTTCAATCTTTCCTCTATTCAATCGGTGAATTCTGGAACAATCTTCCTTAATTAATCCATCTTTTCCTATGACCTTCAATCTTTCAAATGCAGTGTCTAGGCATCTCGAAAACCTTGGACCTTGATTTTGGCTCCTCCTTCTTGCATAAATATATAATATATATATATATTATATATAAAATATATATATGTATATATATAAATAAAATAACGAAAATTGCAATAAACTGAATATGGATATAAATGTTTTGTGGACTGAACTAACACAGAGCGTTGTTGCTTTCAGTGGCGATGAACCACGTACGCAAGCCTTTGCGAGCTGCTCGTACTCTGAAATGGGCGTATGGGCGAAATGATATATATTATATACAGTAACGGAATAGGCCTAATTTCGGTCATAAATGCGTGAGTGAGCTTCAACGGTATTCACGACAATTTGAAGAGAGCTATTCGGTTAGGCTGAAGATATATTGAGTTTGTCGGCTACGCAAAAACCGTTTGGGACGATGAAAGAAGAGCCCAATTATATATATATATATATATAATGTAAACCTACAAGGAAAAAGAAACAATGATTCTAACGCCTTTTGTGTATTCAGCCATACACGTGACGAGGTGTATTGCTGAATACATGAAAGACCTTGGAATCAGTTTCTTTTTCCTTGTGGATTTACATAATTCATTCATTTCACGTGTTTAAGTGTGAAATTCATATATATATATATATATATATATATATATATTGTATCACATGGCCACCATCATCCATTCAGCGACTAAAAACCTAATTATTAAAGTATAAAGTTAAAGTTGTACATAAAACTTAAATTAAAGCCATAACACACGATTAAATTTAAAACTATAAAACAAACTAACGCATTTGTGAACATATGAAAGAGAAAAAGTTGGTTGATTATGGGTACGTCAGGGTAATTTCGTCGGTTAAGTGGTCATAGCTGTATATGATTGGATTGAGAATGTCCGTTCATTTAAGGCTGGTTTTAACCCTTAAACCCTACCAGAGGTACCGGTGTACCCCAGTAGCCTGCTATTGCTAGCGTAACTTTTATAATGGATAGAGATTAAAGGTTAAAAGAGTAAATTTAAGGCGATTTACGAATCTTGAGATCGGTTGGGCGAGAACCACTTGTACGCTAACAGTTTGAAGTTCTCCGAAATTATGAAGTAGGGAAAGTTGTTCAAAATGGTTTTTATGTAATTGATTTTCGCCATTTTATAATTGTGTATTAAAATTTGCATTATAATTTGATTTTTAGTCACTGTAGATCGAAATGTAAAGATTTCTGGGACGATTATAATAGAATAAATAAATGTTTACAGAGATAAACACGTAGATATACGTACAACATATTAGTATCATTCTTAATAAAATGAGACTATTATGTGGCAGAAAATTCCGGAGCGACAAAGAATAAACGGTAAAAGTGAATGCCGCGCGTATTGTTGTTACTCCGCTTTTCATTGGAGCAACCAATGGCCCAATGCCGCCATTACCGCAAAACTGAAATGGGCAACAGACGCCTGACGCGCAGTCGATAAGAAAGAAATGCAGTGGATATAAACCTTCCGCTATTGCAATATTTTCACATAAAATCTGTCCTCCAACAAACGAGTGTTAACTTGCATTTGCAGCAAACTTTAGGTTATTTTTTATAAAAATAAATACGCTTTATTAGAGAACAATTTACTAATATTCCAATTACGAGTTTCCATACTTTCATACCATCTTCCAGCTGTACAATGAAAAAGTTAAAGACGAGCGAAATCCTTAAATAATGGAAGAGTTGGGGCTTAGGTGATTGGGGCGTGATTCATTATGACCTTCCTAATCATAGAATTAAATCTATAGTTTCCTTATAATAGTTTGGAAGAGTTTCATTCAAAGCAAACTCGACATGTAATTGCTTTACAAAGTGAATTTTGAATGGGTTTACCTCTTGAAATCCCACATCATAATTCCTCCGACCTTATTAACAATGCCAAAACTTAAAATATAATATTTAATGTACAGTTATAAAAGCACGACATTAAAACACAAACCAAGATAAACATAATGATTAAATTAAAGTCATAACATGCCATTAAATTTAAAACTATAAAACAAACTCTGACACAGAAATAAGCTGTCCCTCACTGTCTATACGATTTGTATATATATATATATATATATATATATATATATATATATATATATATATATACACACGAGGGCGTACCGTAAAAAATTTTCGGAGGGGGTTTTAATTGTCGGTTCTTATATATATATATAATATATATATATATATATATATTCATATAATATATTGTGCTGTACTTACCCAATAATTTATAAAATTAAATTTTCTCGTCTTGCGCATTTAGTGAACATAGAAACCACTTCTTCAGGATCCACATTAATTTCCTTATGAACACTGAGCAATGCTAAGTTCATGAGTCGATCTTGTCCCATAGTGTTTCTTAGATGATTTTTGAGCCGCTTCATGGTGGAAAAAGATCGTTCAGGTGTTGCGGTAGACACCGGTAAGGTCGCTAATATTTGTAGGATTTTACGAATGTTGGGATAGAATGTGAGGCTGCAGTGAGCTAACCCATCGATAGCTGTATTAGGCCGATCACTTTTCCTAACCTTGCTCCACTTACATTTCCAGAGTTCAAATTCAGATGCAAAGACGCTAGGGTTGGGGAGAAGTTCTTGATAAAATTCCACACACACATTTAAATTAGAGGTTGTGACTGAGGTATCCAAGCACCGGCTCGGTATCACTTTCTGGATATTAGATAAAAGATTATTGTGTTTTACAAAGCGTTCGCTTAGCTCCAAAACTATTTTATCCAAAAATGGTACGAAAACGAATTTCCTGTAATATTCCTCTGGTTCAGAAGTTTCCATATTTTTTCCTTTTACTTGACGGGACGCTGTTCGGGGCAAGTTAATACTGGTTTCGACTTTCAAGGCAAGACAAGTGGCGGCTTCAAAAAGATTGTTAAACTCAGAGTCTGCATTTTCGCGCCATTTTTTCATAACTGTCAATACATCTTCTATGTGAGCACACGTTTCCGATAAATCACATTGCACTGTCTGAAGCGTTTTTGAAATTTGCAATGTGCGTGAGAACACTTTTTCAATGACATTTAGAGCAACAATAAATTGTCCTTCAAGTACTGAATGCAATAGCTGGTATGCTGGACTTGAGGTTTTACCAGTAGAAGAATTTTCAAGCTTTTCAAGTGAGTGTACAATTGACTGGCTAATAAAAAACTACGTCATCTCAGATACAACATCAGACCCCAGCGAAGCCTGCACACCACACCAGCCATTGGAAATGACTAGCTATTATAAACAATTTCGGGAGGGGTTTTAACCCCATGAACCCCCCTCACCGTACGTCCTTGTGTGTGTATATATATATATATATATATATATATATATGTGTGTGTGTGTGTGTGTGTGTGTGTGTGTGACAAAAATAACCATTTAATTCCAATTTTGTTTCATAGCGACACCACGCGTGCTATATAATTTATGGGACTCCAGAGAGATTTGAATTAAATGCTGCTATTACCTCAAATGCGGAAGGGTTAACAGGTAAAATGCTTCTGGACGCGAAAACATTATGCGTTTTTGTCGGTTGTGTAAATATATGACTGGTTATGTTAACTTTTATTTCTTCTTAGTGTGGTGGTAGCGTTCGCGACTCCTGCTCAAAAGGTCCGAGTTCCAAGTTCGAATCCTGGTGGAGGCAATTATGTTTCATGCACAAACCACGCGTGCTCGTGCGAATTATTCCAGATATATATATATATATATATATCATCTGGTTCTACAATTTAAAGGGAAGTACTGGCCCAAATTAGCTATATTAAAAAAAAAGAGCTTATCATATCTAGTTATTAAAACGCCCTTCATATATATATATATATATATACCGTGTGTGTATATATATATATATATATGCTGCTTTACTTAAAGATTATTTTCATAACTAGATATTATCCTTCTGTTCCCATACTATGTGCACTATTCATCGCAATAAAGAGTGAAAAGTGAGGCACTCTTCCAACGTATCTTTGTTATTTACTTTTCTGAATCTCAAATACGGGCGTTTTTCTCAAAAGAATTTTACGCATTTTTCTTGTATATTTCGTACCTGGGAAAACAATGAGATAATTCAACACTCATCGTGTGGGCTTTAGAGTGGAAGACTATTTTAAAATAAAATACACACCGCACAATGTTAAATGATGATTTTCCACGGAGTGAATGACGTATCTCGTTGGAAGTAATTTCTTTGTGAGTACATTTTCAGTAGCTGAAAATGCATCTTGCCTCATTGCCCTTCCCTGTTTGAGGAACGAAGAACGGACTATCCGCATTCAAATGGGAAACTTTTCATCCACTTTGTTATTGCTTTCGTTGCATATTACGAACGTTAATAATCCATCCGCGGGTTTTCTCAAACCCTTCTAAGAAATGGGAAAGGAGGCAGTAACAAGTCCGCTGTTTGTAATTTTTTCGTTTCAACATCTCAATGATCCTTCGTAGCTGAAGGTCGTAAAACGGAACAAACAACACGGTTCATTCTGGTTTTGTTATTCATGTAATAAAGGTTTTTATCGTTTCCTGACGCGGAGGGAAGATAGTCATAGCCACCTCCGTTATCATCTTCAACTCAACAATAACAACAGCGTGGTTGACTCACCTTTGAAGCATTCACTGAAGGAAGCAATCTATGTTGCCCGTGAAAACTTTGCACTGTTTTATGAAAGTGAAAATTGTATTTCGAGAAAAGTTACTAAGTACTTCTTTTCATACAAATGGTTAACACATTATTTGCACTTAAAGTTAAGGTCGTTAAATTATATGAAGTACTAAATGTGTATGTGTATCTAAAAACTTAGTCGTAAAGTCTTTCAAGAGCAAACACTGTGTTTGTTCTATAAACTATATTTTTAGTATTAGTAATTAGACAGGAGGGTCAGAAACTAGCACAGCGCTCAGGCCAATTAACACGGCTTATTGCTCTAACTTCTGTTTTTGTGTTTAAACGTCGCAAAGTAATTTTTTATTTTTATTGTAAAGGTCGTTTTAAACAGCTAAGTTAAGTTAGGTTAGGTTAATTCAGAACGACATAAAATTAGTAATTTAGAACTGTATATACTGTCTAATGAAAATTTATTTTCTAAAATAAATATGACAAAAAACATTGAATGAAAGTTTTTGGGGTTTTACAATCAGACCAATAAATTTTATTGTAATTAAATTGGCGAATATTAAGTTTCGGAGACTCCAGGTTTCGGTGATCCGCCCATTTCATACTTCGGGACAGTCAGGTTGACTCTTTCATCCAGGTTAGGTTTACACTAGGCTAAGTGGTCGTTCTTGGTTGGTTAGCTATTGGTCATTATGCAGAAAATGACATGGCCTGAAGTTGAAATAAAAAATACATTTTTCTAGTGTATTTTGGTGTGCTCTGTTCAAATATAACCTTCATTTCTTATGCAAATGAACAGAAATACGTGTTTGGGCCATGCAATGACAACTGTATTTCTGTTCATTTGCACAAGAAATGAAGGTCATATTAGAACAAAGCACACCAAAATATACTTGAAAAAAGTATTTTTGACTACATTTTATACTCGCACAATAAAGCATAACCTAACATGTTCATGTTACGAGATCTCGTAAACGACGCATTACCACAGGAAACGTGCAAAACACCTCAAAATTAACCAGAAAAGTTTGCTCCCGTCATTTTCGTTTAAACTAACGAAAATATCACGACTTGACCTAACCGGGCATACAGTTGACCTAACCGGGCGTACAGTTGACCTAACCGGGCGTACAGTTGACCTAACCGAGCGTACAGTTGACCTAACCGGGCATTCAATTAACCTAACCGGGTATTCAATTAATCATTTAATTAATCATCTAGGGCACATGACGAATCAAGTTCTCAAAGTCGAAACCACACGAACGGCACGTCATAATTCTATCACAAACACCACTAAACTGAATCCAATTAGAAAAAAAAATAGCCAGAACAGAAACCAACAAACTAATTAAGTCAGAGTAACATGACGTCATACCACCCCCGACTACAAATACACTAAATATATATATATTTATATTATTATTATTATTATTATTATTATTTTCTACAATAGTTTGCACAAAAAATGAGTGACAAATTTGAATAAAGCTACTAAAACTACTTCATAAAAAGTTATTTTGATTTACAGGTCCAGCCCATGTCATTTAATACATATTGACCGAATTAGTTCTTATATAAGATATAGCTGCCGGAACGATTTAGAAGAATTCGTCAACCATCGATATAAGTTGTGAAGATTTTACAATTGAAAAGATTAGTGAAAAAAGGATGAGCGAACGACTGGAGAGGGTCGTCTATAAACTTTAATTTAATAATGTTGTTGTTGTTGTAGTAAACGATGTCATGTTCGACCATGCTTTTGATCGTATTCTGTCCATGTTTAAAAAGCGTGAGAGTTTTACCTCCAGTTCTAAAGTACATGAAAATAGTCTTAAATGCCCTTAAGGGCCTGTATATTGATTATAGACCCTGCATACTTTAAGTGGTGAATTAATGTTAAGCCGTATTTACTGAGTTGTACAAAGTAATGAAGTTGTAAATGTAACCACAATTACATGTGAATTTACTAGTCTATTTAAGAAATAGTCAGAATGGTGAAACTGATTGTATTATCATCATTATTATTATCATTCTTATGTCTGATATATTATATATTGACGCCGCCTTGTAAGATTATTATAAATAGAGTATGTAGATGTGTTTTATTAGCCTTTACACAGTGTATATAATAAACTCCGTCTTTATCTGTAAGATTACTATAAATAAATAAAAATTTTAAAAAGAATATACTTCTCTACTTAGATAGTACAATAAAAAAATGAAGCGTCTAATGAGCCATCAACGTTCGTTACATTGAGACTGGGAACTCATCCAACTACTCTTCAGCCACAACGCTGCTGATCAAACGGTGATGCAACAGAGTGTACTGCTATGCGTTTAATTAAGCGTGGTTACAGTATTTTTAAGATCATATAAAATTATGTGTATGCCTTTTATTACCCTATATACATACAACCATATATATATTATATATAATTATATATAATATATATATATATATATATTACTTACTTACTTACTTTTGTTTACTTTTGTTGAGTTTGAACGACGGTTCAGGATCGACCTGCGGTCGACCCTCTGCAGCATCCGCCTCATTTGCGGGACTTGGTGAGGGAGGGAATTGCTCTCTGATCGCCTCCTGCCCTCGTAGCCAGCCACGCATGGCTGGTCAGGGACTTTGCACAAGAATCTGTCCAGCTGGTTCTTGAAGTTATTCAGGTTGTGTGCTGGAGATTCCTCATTTCTTTTGGAAGGACATTGAAAAGCTTTGGGCCCCGTATTCTGAGGATTGTCCATCCTCGTTTTCATGGCTCCTTGTCCCCCGCAGCTGGGACCGTACAAAATCTGCCTCTTCTCTCATTCCAGTTTGTTCTATTTCATTTCTGAGGTTAGGGACAGAGCCCAAGTATGTTCCATATGTATATTATTGTGTACCGCTCTCGCCTTCTTTCAAGAGAGTAGAGTTCAGGGATTGTAGTCGAGACCAGTAGTCTTCACCTTCCGTTTCCTCTATCTTAGACGTAAAAGTCCTTTGTATAGCTTCAATGCTCGCAATGTCTCTTTTTCTGTGTGGGCTTGTGAGTACTGAGCAATACTCAATTATTGGTAAGACTAGACTTCCATAATTGAGCATGATGTTTGCTTTCTGCTGCGAAGCTCCTCCAGATGATTCCCATTATTTTTCTAGCCGTTGTGATTTTGATTTTATAGTGCTCTCTGAATTCTGCATCCGACGACATTATTACTCCAATTATATTACTCCAATATATATATATATATAATTTTTTTTTTTGTAGTTTCGACCAACCACGGAATTTTTCAATGAAAAATACGTCATTCGAGAGCTCTTCAAATTCTGAACAACTTTTATATTTACCATTTTGCTCACAAATGAACGAAAGTTGAATAAATTAACAGAACCGTTTTAGCAATCAGCTTCGTCCTAGATCGCGCCACACGCACAGCGCTTTCATTTGAAATCAGTTTGAAAATGGCGAGTCTGTGCGGTGGATCTATCTACTTGTGAGTTGCCCCCGGTTAATTGAATGTCAGGTTAGGGCAAATAAATGCCCGGTTAGGTCAAATAAATGCCAGGTTAGGTCACTTGAATGCCAGGTTAGGTCAACTGTACGCCCTTGACGATTGGTTAGGTTGTCATAATATTTTCCTTAGTTTTAACGAAAATATTGGGTAAATTTTAAATAGCTGTAACTTTTTTAATATTCATTTGTGACAAATTTGCCGTAGAAGAAAAATGTCTTAGAATTGTCGAAACTACCTATTGTAAAGACAAAATTCCTAAAATTCCGTGGTTGGTCGAAACTACAAATTGACCATTTATTTATTTAATTTTCCTATATATATATACACACTGTGTATACAGTGTGCATGTATATACTGTGATATACTGTATATATATATATATATATATATATATATATATATATATATATATATATATATATATAATATATGCGATGTTTGTTAATTATACCAGCGTTGTAATATGGGTTCTGGGTAGGCTGTGCTAAGTTCATATACAATTTTCTACTCTCTTTTAGGCGAGGTTAGGTCAGGTTCAGTTTTCTACTTTCTTTTAATGGAGGCTTGCACCACCCCTTTCACACTTTATCATCTCCCACCCCTCCTTTGAGATTTGCCATTTTCCTCTCTCACCCTTTTATTTCCCCTTTTACTCTCAACGCCCCCTTTTCCCCCTTTTCCTCTCACCCCTTTCTGTACTTTTTGCAACCATACTACTGGCCTCCCTCTCAGATTGTCGATAGTGCTAGTAGACTTCAGGAACTGATTTTTTATGTAAGTAGCGAACATGAAGGGATAATTATGGGACATCTTAATTTACCTTGCAGGGACTGGAGTGGTCTTTTACATTCTAAAAAGTTAACTTTTTTAAATGGTCAAGGAACCCACTAGAGAACGCAATATTCTAGATTTAGTTCAACTTAATTGATAATATCTCCGTAGGAGACCACTTCTCCTCCACTGATGATCATAGGCAAATAACATTTGAAATTAAAACTAATGTTCATAATTCGGAAAGACTGAAATACGTTTTGGATTTTAAGAGCTAAATTTCATGACATGAAACTGCAACTTTTGACCAATAATTGGGATGAGCCTCCATCGTACGATAATATTAATGGCACATGGACATTTTTATAATTATTTTGAACATTTAGAAACAAGTAATATCTCATTACCTATAAAAAGATTGGCGAAGTCCGTTAAAACTAAATGATGGAATGCTGAAATTAAAAGTAGCTTAACGTTGAAAAGAAACGCGTATTTTAAATTTCAAGAAGCAAATAATTTGTCCGATGAAAATGCTTACAATCTCTTGAGAAGGTGAAGCAAAAAACTTATTAGAAAAGGTAAGTACAACTATGATCTATATATAGAAAACCAAATTAAATCAAATTTGAAGGAATTCTATAATTGTGTTAATAAAAAAGTAGCTTCGCAGACTATTGGGCATAGTCTGCGAAGTGCATAGGCGAAAACAACGAACAAATTTTCAATGATTTACAAGTTTTAAATAAATTCTTCTCTTCCATGTTTAGTAACGAAAATATGGACAACATTCCCATTCCCATAATCATGCTCCGTGATGATCATTTAAAGTTTCACAATTTTACCATTAGTGAAACTGAAGTACTCTTCGCCATAGGTAAAATTAATCCTAATGAAGCTCCAAGTCCAGATAAAATCTACGCTTGAGTACTTAAAGAAATGAACTGCGCAGTAGTCTCTCCTCTCTAACTATTTTCTCCCAAACGAATGTTTCCATAAGCTTACCAACTACTGAAGTCAGACCACTCGGACGATAATTTCTAGGAAGTGATTTGGCCCCTTTTTTAAATATTGGGGTAACATTTGCAAGTTTCCAATAGAATTAAACTTCTGCAGACTGTAACGATTTATTAAATATACAGCATATATACTGTATATTTAAAAAATCGTTACAGTCTGCAGAAATTTTATTCCATTGGAAACTTGCAAACATTACGCCAATATTTAAAAAAGGGGACAAATCACTTCCTAGAAATTATCGTCCCAGTAGTCTGACTTCAGTAGTTGGTAAGCTTATGGAAACGATCGTTCGGGACAAAATAGTTAATCATTTAGAGATGAATAAATTAATCGAAGATTCTCGACACGGCTTTCGACGTAATCGTTCTTGTTTCGCTAATTTACTCAATTTCTTTAATGATATTGTAGATAGATATGACGGGAGTAAAACAGATATTATATATTTCGATTTTCCAAAGACGTTTGTTAAAGTACCACATAGATTATTAGCTAAATTTCATTCTCACAGAATTGATGGTAATGTTCTCAAATGGATTAAAAATTGGCTCAGTGAACGTAAAGAGTGTTCATTAATGGCAAAGCATCTACTGGAAAAGTATAACTAGTAGTGTGCTTCACGGATCAATTCTGGGACCAGTTTTTTTTATTATTTATATCAATGACATTGACATAGGAATTAACAGTATAATTACAAAATTTGCGAATGATACCAAACTAGAAGAACGAACAAAATCAGCGGCAGAAGATATTAATAAATTACTCGAGTGGCCAAAATTTGGCAAATGAACTTTAATATAATAAATGTAAAACGCTGCATATTGGAAGAAACAATATTAAAGAAACGTATTTTATGCGCAACAATACACTAACGAGTGTTTGGAAGAGAAAGATTAATGTATTATTGTTGGTGACACTCTTAAACCGAGTAAGCAATGTATCGCAGCGGTCAGAAAAACAAATACTTGTATAATCTTGGTATTTATTGGCAGATCATTTGAATTTAAGTCAGAGAAAACAGTGCTAACATTATATAATTCCTTAGTACGGCCCCACCTCTAAATACTGCATTTAGTTCTGGCCCCCATATTTACGACAGGACATAGACAGAGTGGAGAGAGTGCAGCGACGGGTTACTAAGATTATTTTTAAACTTAGAAACGAATCATACGCTTACAAACGTTAAAGTTATTCTTACTTGGGAAGAGGCGTATTCGAGATTTAATCCAGATGTTTAAAACAATTAAAGGCTTTGACAATGTTGACGCCGAAAAATATTTCACCTTCAGAAGTGCAGATAGAACTTACGATAATGGTTTCAAATTAGTGGGTAAATATTTTAATTCTAATGAAGCTAAACATTTTTTCTTCAATCGTATAGTTAATTTGTAGAATGGATTGGCAGCTAGCTTAGTTCAAAATAATTCGGTCAAATCCTTTAAAAAGAACTAGATGCTTATCTTGCCTTGACCTCCAGTTAGAAGCATTTATTAGCGCATAAAAGTAATGTAGAATTTTTACTCGGATTCCCTTTTCTTTACTTTAAAATTTTCAATTTAGCTTTAAATTTCTTTCCTTCCTTTCAACCTCTCCTCTTTGCTTTGCTTTAAAACTTTCAATTGTCTTTAAATTTTTTTACATCTTTTAACTTTCTTCCTAAAATAGACAGCTTCGTAGGAACCAGCCGGTCTGTTGCTGTTTTGATGTGCCATTTGTATTCCTAGGGCTGAGCATTTCCCGCTCTTTTCTTAATCCCGGGAAACGGGATTCAAAAACTTGCGATCCCGGGAAATTCCCGGGATTAAAAAAATTAAATAAGGTTGAAGTACTGGAAAAAATTAAATAACTAAACAGAAAATTTCCTTTTATTGAACAAAAACATACTTTGATAAAAACTTTCTAGAGACTAAAAAAACTGAAATTATTGATTTATTTGGATTAAGACTTAAAATAATGCTTTAAAAAAACGCGGATGATCAATATTATTATCACTTAAAGATGTTCAAAGTTTTGTGATGAGTTTTCTTACTGACAGGATCTAAAGTCTCTGCACATGGTCTTTTTAAGTTTTCATCGAGCTTATGGACACTTTTCAAATGACGAAGCAAACCACTCGTTGAATATCCTTTGCATTTTATTATTGCAGAACATCTCTTGCACTTAGCACTTTCATTTCCTTCTTGTCGTTCAAAATGCTGCCATGATTTGGATTCATTTTGGCTGCGTGACATGATGAGATTATAATTTATAACAATGATATAAATATGTGGACATAATGTGGTACGGCAGATCAATAGACACTACACTATGACACAAGCGATAGACTGAGTGTTAGTTAATAAACCTGCCGCTTGCGCTTTGTGGCGCTTTTATACTATTGGTTGAAATTATTCTAGAATGTTAGAAACAGTGCTTATCTGTTACCCAATAGTTACCCATTAGTCATTACCCAATAGTTACCCATTAGTCATTACCCAATAGTTACCCATTAGTCATTACCCAATAGTTACCCATTAGTCATTACCCAATAGTTACCCATTAGTCATTACCCAACAGTTACCCATTAGTCATTACCCAATAATTACCCATTAGTCATTACCTATAGTTACCCATTAGTCATTACCCAATAGTTACCCATTAGTCATTACCCAATAGTTACCCATTAGTCATTACCCAATAATTACCCATTAGTCATTACCAGTGGTGGGCACCGTTAACCAAAAAGTTAACTTCGATAACGATAATCCGTTAACCCCAATTTTTAACTCCGATAACGATAATCCGATAATTTTAGTACAAAGTTAACGGAAGTTAACGATAATCCGTTAACGATAACTATTTCTTTACTAACATTTAAAAAAATCAAGGAAAAAAGCTTTAAAACCCATAGAAAATGTTTATTTATGCAAAATCTAACAATAAATAGGTATTTAACTGTATTTTTATCAAGTTTTGCAACTTTTAATTTACCAGAGAATTATTATGGCGGAAACTGAAAGGTAAAATTAAATTTTAGGCACATTTATTAAAGACTATGACACAATGTGCTGGTTGCCCTTCAGAAAGACCAACTTCTCAAAGTTAGGCCCAACTGCCAGTCTTGACCTCTTGGGCCTCAGGATGTCCTTGCCGAGAGAGAAGAGCCGTTCCACTGCGGCAGAGGACGGAATTGGCGTATTGTACTTCAGGAAGAGGTTGATGAAGATCTGCTCCCCGATGAAGTCAGAGTCGGCCATGTCTACCTTCCCATCAGTGTCCAGCCAAGTGTCGACAAGTTAATTATAATAATATAATATATAATAATATTATAATATATAATATATAATATTACGTTATATAAAATATTTTATTTTACTTAACCTTTTCCTGTGAATTTTCAATAGAAGTAATTTTTCTCTATGTAATTAATTTATCTATAAAATATTTTATCTATGAATTATTTAGTCTATAAAATAAAAATACTTTGTCCATGAATTATTTTGTCTATAAAATATTTTGTCTATGTAATATACGCAATTGTTATTTAATTCGACGACAATATTACAATCAGTGAATAAAAACTATTATTCAAATTTTACATACTATATATACTTTTTTAGAGATTTACTAACGCAGTGTAAAAATACTTATTCATTAGTCATTACTATAAATTAATTTTTCTCAACCGTACATTTTACCATACGTATTAATATATATATAATATTATAGGACTTTTACTAACGTTAAAAGAACCTTCTTACCTTCAATAAAAAGCGCACAATCTCCCCTTGCGAGATCTGGAAGCAGACTGAAGTTATGGCGGTTTGAATTCATTCGCGGAGCGGTGATCTTCCGTGAATGACTCCTCGCAGTTAACGTGTTAACGGACTTTAACAGACTAAATATCGAGTTATCGGAAGTTAACTGGTCCGATAACGATAAATGGAAATTAACTTCCGTTAATAGTCCGTTAAAAAAGTTAACTTCGTTAATTAACTGTTATCGGATTAACGCTTTAGTGCCCAACACTGGTCATTACCCATTAGTCATTACCAGAGCTGGGCAATAAATACATTGAATGTATTTAAATACTAAATACTAAATACATGGGAGAAATGTATTTAAATACTAAATACTAAATACATTTTACGAATGTATTTAGATACTAAATACAAAATACATCAATTGTATTTAAATACATTTGTAAATACATTTTAAATACATACAAATTTTAACATATGCATTCACTAATTCATGTTTTGATAAATTTCTACTTTAGTGCACTTTACCTTATTACCGTCTTTAGATTTAATTTTAAAGTATTTTCCATCAAACAGAGGGTGCACTAAATTGTTATCTGCAGATATATCACTGTTTGATTCACCGGATTTGCTTGTTGAAGCCATGACACGCACACGATAAAGAAATCAACCGCTTTCGACTAAGAGTGGCACACAACTGATTGAACTGACACGTTGAAACATGAACCATGCTGTACTACACTGTCGACGCGTCGTACTGTGCTAGTACAGAACGTGTATTAAACCAGTAAAAGTATTTACATTTTTATATTTTTAGTATTTAAATACATTGTATTTAAATACTCATTAAAGTATTTAAATACTATATTTAAATACATGAAAAACAATGTATTTATAAATACAGTTCTAAATACACAAATGTATTTAAATACGTATTTAAATACAAATGTATTTAAATACTGCCCAGCTCTGGTCATTACCTATAGTTACCCATTAGTCATTACCCAATCAATTTTCAGTTTCACTTTTCAGTAGGAAGAGAATTATATTATTTCACCCCCATACTCAAGCGAAAACGGTTTTCAAAGTTTAAAAAACAGGGTGAACGAAAACTTCAATTGTGAAAAGCCTTTGCATGAAATAAATATACCTCATAATAAAACTGCGTTTAAAAGTCTCCCCTGAAAATAGAATACCAGGAAATCCCGGGATCGATAACAGTTTTCTCGGGAAATGAGCTGTCTACTTTACTTCCGGGATCCCGGGATCCCGAATGCCCAGCCCTATGTATTCCTTTATATGCCAAGATCAGGGCATACCCTATAATTACCCTACAATATGCCCTACCCTACGTTCATTTTTATTGGTTTGCTTTAAGTCTGCCCAATAGAAGCTATTGTTTGTAACTTAGTCTAAAAGCTGCATAAAATACAGGGTGTTCATAAAGTCACGCAAGTGAATATGCATGTATGCTTCACCATATTTACTTGCGTGATTTTATGAACCGGATGGTAGTTTTGTTAAATAGCGCATTTTTGGAGATGAAACATGCACATTGTTCCTTAATATATTTACGTAGGGTCTGAATGCCGCTACTATTATAAGTAATTTGGCATAAAATTGTTTATGTACCACAAATTATGAAACCCTCCTATTTTTAGTGATGGAAAATTTTCTGAAAAAATTTATGCTCCCCTCCCACGCACAAGCACGCACACAGATGCCTGGATCATCACAAGACTAGGGTCCCTGTATCAAAGGTCAAGGTCATAAAGAGGTCAAAGGTCAAGTGGAGGTACACGCCATAAATTTTTAACTACTAAACTCTTTGCGGCACACACCCAAAATATTTTTATATTATTTTATTAGTTTATTTTCACTTTTTTCTTTTTTTTCATGCGCTCATCTTGTTACAGTTTAACGGACAGAAAAGGAGTATATGTGATGGTTTTTGGTGAAAAGGTGAGTTAATTCTTAATCCATGTGATGGTTTTGGTGAAAAGGTGAGTTAATTCTTAATCCATGTGATGGTTTTGGTGAAAAGGTGAGTTAATTCTTAATCCACGTGCCTAAAACAGTTAACATAAATTGTGGCGAACAAGACCCAGGTTCTCGCATCAAAGGTCAAGGTCACAAAGAGAGAAGAGGGGAAACTGATGGTGTTCCGATATAGTTTTTATTTTTTGTTTTCTGCTATCATTGCTTTCTTTCTTGTTTGTCTTCGGATGATTGTTTTAGGTCTGTTTTTATTTTGCCTTTTTTTTATTTAGGTTGAGTTTCCTCGCGTCCATTTTGCATCTGTATTCCATTTTTCACAATTTGTTTTGCGTTGTCTAAATAACGTTCTGATTTCTTTGTGAGTTCACTACGCTTTCTTTTTCGTCTTTTCGAAACACGTTTCACCATTTATAACAGGGTTCACCAACCTGGGCGGTAACGCCCACTAGTAGGCTCACATTAAAGGTAATTAAACATTTATTTCATTGATTTATTTTATCGATTATGTTGATTTATTCTTTTAGATCTAAGGTGGGCGATAAGCTTTTTAATTTTCAAAAAATCGTAAAAGTGGGCGATGAACAAAACAAAGGTTGGTGACCCCTGATCTATAATATAATAATCGGTTTAGTTTCGTTTTCTGCCAAAAGTTTTTTTTTTTTTTTTTCTACAGTAACAATTCCGAATTTACTTCAAATAATTCTTCATTTAATATTTTTCCGAATCGACTTCCTTTGAATTCAAATTTAATCCTTCAAATATTCATTCTTTCTCCAAGATAAAGTTTGTGCCTTCTGTTTCGAACTTTGCGTATCAATTATGTTATATGTTATTGGTTGTGGGTGATGTTGGATAGGTGATGGTGTAAATATTGCTGGGCATAATAATATCACATGTCAGCGGAGTCCTGTCTTTTCTCATTTGGAGTTATTTTACAGTTCTCATTTCTTCTCATAAAATAAAAGTTCTTCATTAATATTGTCATTTCTTTTGTTTGGGATTTGAAATATTTTTCTTTTTGTTTCTATTTCCTTAATTTAGGCACTTTCTCTGATTGACTGTCTACACATTGGAGGGTGGAAGTAGTAGTGGTAGTTTGCTCCATATCGTCAAGTTCCATTCCCCATGTTGAAGCATTTTTGAGGATAGTTGTACATACTGTACATCTGAGACCATAGCTACACGATTCTATTTTATTGTATAGTATTCATATTTCGGTTCCCTTATGCTTACTAATTTACTTTTTAGACAATTTGTGAGATTCAATTTATTTTGTTCCTGCACCATTACATCCGTACTCCGTGGTTGTGTAATCTTCGCTGTGCTTTCATTTTCATTTAGCTATCATCTCATATTTGCGGAATTTCTTCGTCTGTTGTTCTGCACTTTCCTCTAGTTTGTTCGCATTGCTGTTCTCTACTTCATTCTCGTTATTATCGGCGTACTCTGTCGTTTCCCGGTGTTCTCTTCGTGAATTTGCTGAAATTTTCGACTAAATTTTTGCCTCCTCTTTTCCAACACTTTCCAACTATTTTTCCGTTCGTACTACTTTTCTGCGCTTTTTCCCCGTACTTCACGCGAACTTAGCCATAAAAACCAGTGATTTTTATTGTTTCTGTTATACTTTTCTATCGTCTCTTCCCAAGTTGATTCATTCGTGTTTAAATGCATCGCGCAGAATACATTTCAGGCCAATGATTTTGTTAGTTTCACTTTCGTAATGACAGAGATGGGAAACGTTACATTTCATTAGGTAAGCTTATTATTATTCCATTTTTTATTCTAGAATATTTTTATACTTATTCGTATTCTAGCTCGCTTTTCTTTTAACTTCTTTCCTATTTTTAGAAACTGAAAATAATAAAAAAAACTGGGGGGGGAAAACTGTCCATTTTCCTTTTTAATGTAATTAATTACTATTCTTCTATTCAACGAAGAGAAATTGTGAGCACAGTGAGCAAGCCGGCGAGCCGCTAGTCGTCAACCTCTTGTGTGTATATATATATATATATATATATTATATATATATATATATATATATATATATATATATATAATTGACCTCGTGTGTGATATATAATTGATCGCGTATATATATATATATTTAGGAGAAATCCAATGACAAGGAGAAATGTAAATGCCATGAAAAGTCTTCTTTAATGCGCAACGTTTCGAGCAATCGCTCATCTTCAGGCTTTAATAACAATGTGAAATTAAAATCAATATTGAATGAAAAACAAGACAGAAAATTTCTATAACCTATTCATAAAGGCAAATTTAAAAGACTGAGAAAAGAGGGTTAAATTCTAAGTTATACAGATTTATATATAAAAATTAAGAAGCTATTTTTAAATACATATAGTAAATGTGAAATTAATACACTGGAAAAATTAACAATAGTACACTGGAATAATGAAACTAACTAACCTTTCACTGCAATTTCCGAGGCTAAATGATTTAAGCAGAGGCAAGACGAGAAAACAAAAGATGGCGAGGGCGATTGGGAAGGGGGGATTATAAGGAATTGGGGAAGGAGGAGGGATTATATCAAATTTAGAGGGACGGCTGATGAGTCAACATTTAGAGTAGGGGACAATGTTTTAATGTAAAGCGATTCCAAAATTCTTAGTGAGTTGGGACAAGTATTACAACCAAGAATTTTAAAATTGTCTAAAGTGACATCAGTTTTACATTTTATACTGTGTTCCCGAATACTCGAAACTTCTTAGTTTTTAAAATTTTACCTGTTCGGCCACTTATTCCCATATGCGAATAAAATCTAGCCCTGAGAGAGCGAACAGTGCTGCCAATGTAATTCCCAAGGAGGACACCTAGGGCAGGCAAATAAATATACAACATCGCTACGCAACGAGTCAGGGGTTCGATCCTTCGCTGAGAAAAAGCTACCTAAAGACGTTTATTAATAAATATGATGCGGAAATCAGTATGATAAAAAAATTTCCTTAACAACTTTGTAAATTTAAGCTTAAATTCCTTATTCAAAGGACCCATTTCAGGTACCAAGAAATATTTTATATCTTCGGCACTGTAATACAAGGAAGTTGAGGGCTATAAACATTATTTAAGAAGGATCTAATTAGTTTGTCTACATATTGAACAGGAAAACTATTATTAGTAAAGTATGATCTTAGATTATTAAATTCATCATTAAGTAAGGTAAAACAAGAGGTCAAATTATATCCTCTGAACAGGAGAGTTTAATACAAGACATCTTATAGTTGAAATCAGTAAAACTAAAAAAATTCATGCCCAAACCAGTGAAAGTGGGTTTCCTGTAAACTGATGTAGTAATAGAATCACCGTTTTTCGAAATTAAAAGATCTAAAAAGGGGAGGGAGCCATTTTGCTCAGTTTCCATTGTATACGTTATATTGGGGTGCAAAGAATTTAGGAAGTTAAAGAATTGTTGCGCTTGTACCGCATTATCAAAGACTGCTATCGAATCATCAACGAAGCGTCGATAGAAAAATTGGCTTGAGATGAGTGGGAGATTGTCTAAAAATTACACTTTCTAAATGAGTCATAAAAAAATCAGCTGCTAACGGTCCGACAGGTGATCCATCCCTACACCATCAATTTGTTGGTAAACCTTATGTTGAAAGTGAAATAGCATTGTTTGAAGACCAATTCTAAAAGTTCCTTAAAATGAGATAATGAAAAACCATGACAATTATCAACTGAGCTAAAAACCCTATCTAAAATAATGGCAATAGTTTCAGATACAGGTACATTTGTGAAAAGCGACTTTACATCAAAACTGACAAAAAAACTTTTTTGAATCGAAGTTCTCACAAGGAGGTCTTTTTGGAATTCAAACGAGTTATTTATAGTGTAAGCATTTTTCGCAAAGGGTGACAGGAGACGAACAACAAATTTTGCCAATTGAAAGGTGGGTAAGTTATACGAAGCTAAAATAGGACGGAGAGGTGTTCCAGCTTTATGGATTTTAGGCAGACAGTATAATTGAGCAAGATTAGCACCAGATGCGAACAACTGAGAGTAAGTATCATTTTTTATTATCTTTAAAGACTTTAGTCGTGACAGAAATCTATTAACCTGGTCTTCTAACCTTACAATGACTTTATTGACAGGTTCTAGAATTTGTTTGAATTTAGTAAGATCACTTAGGATTTCATTAGTTTTGTTTATGTAGTCCGATTTATTCAAAATAACCACTCCGTTACCCTTGTCTGGTCTAGTCACAACAATCTCCTGGTTCTTTGCCAAATTCTTAATACACTGCAAATCACTCTTCCTAAATATTAAAGATTGAAATTTAAGATTTCTAAGTTTATGAAAAATTCTTGAGTTAAATTTGAGAACTGACATTTGAAATTATTGAATTCACCCACATGGGGAACATTTTTCAAGCCACTGAAAAAATTTTCAAAGTAAAGAAAAAACGAAGCTTATATATTTGAAACAACGGAAGCTTAAATTGCAAACCAAGTGACAGTAAAAACTTTTCCCGAGGGGAGAGTGTGTAACTAGAAAGATTCGAAATTACCTTATCTGAATTGAAAAAATTTGGTGAATTCATTCCAAAGCCTTTAACTTACGTTCATGTGTTTCCAAGATGGTAGAGTGAAATTTTTCTAGTTCACGTTGTACAAGAGAAATTATTAATAAATAGTCCAACAACGACAAGGTATTTTAAGAGTAGTTATATAATGCCCAAGAGACTTGTTATGCGAATCTGAAATTTTGATTTTATAATTAATTTCATTATTTAATAAATATTCCAGGGACGATTGATAAAATTCAGAGTCATATAGATTGTCACGGTAGAGTTTGAAGTAAACAAATTTCGGGAAAACCCTGCAGGTCCGACACATTTCAAGAAAATAACAGTCCAGTTTTGACTTGAGAAACTTTCGTGAAGTCTTCCAAACATGGCGATAAGCCCTGAGGCCATCTTGTCCATACCTTGAATATATATAATCATGCGGGTTGCTTCTACAGAGCTTCAATTTAATATTTAGGAGAAATCCAATGACAAGGAGAAATGTAAATGCCATGAAAAGTCTTCTTTAATGCGCAACGTTTCGAGCAATACGCTCATCTTCAGGCTGTTTAATAACAATGTGAAATTAAAATCAATATTGAATGAAAAACAAGACAAAGAAAATTTCTATAACCTATTCATAAAGGCAAATTTTAAAAGACTGAGAAAAGAGGGTTAAATTCTAAGTTATACAGAATCTAAATGTTGACTCATCAGCCGTCCCTCTAAATTTGATATAATCCCTCCTCCTTCCCCAATTCCTTATAATCCCCCCTTCCCCAATCGCCCTCGCCATCTTTTGTTTTCTCGTCTTGCCTCTGCTTAAATCAGTTAGCCTCGGAAATTGCAGTGAAAGGTTAGTTAGTTTCATTATTCCAGTGTACTATTGTTAATTTTTCCAGTGTATTAATTTCACATTTACTATATGTATTTAAAAATAGCTTCTTAATTTTTATATATAAATCTGTATAACTTAGAATTTAACCCTCTTTTCTCAGTCTTTTAAAATTTGCCTTTATGAATAGGTTATAGAAATTTTTTGTCTTGTTTTTCATTCAATATTGATTTTAATTTCACATTGTTATTAAACAGCCTGAAGATGAGCGTATTGCTCGAAACGTTGCGCATTAAAGAAGACTTTTCATGGCATTTACATTCTCCTTGTCATTGGATTTCTCCTAAATATTAAATTGAAGCTCTGTAGAAGCAACCCGCATGATTATATATATTCAAGGTATGGACAAGATGGCCTCAGGGCTTATCGCCATGTTTGGAAGACTTCACGAAAGTTTCTCAAGTCAAAACTGGACTGTTATTTTCTTGAAATGTGTCGGACCTGCAGGGTTTTCCCGAAATTTGTTTACTTCAAACTCTACCGTGACAATCTATATGACTCTGAATTTTATCAATCGTCCCTGGAATATTTATTAAATAATGAAATTAATTATAAAATCAAAATTTCAGATTCGCATAACAAGTCTCTTGGGCATTATATAACTACTCTTAAAAATACCTTGTCGTTGTTGGACTATTTATTAATAATTTCTCTTGTACAACGTGAACTAGAAAAATTTCACTCTACCATCTTGGAAACACATGAACGTAAGTTAAAGGCTTTGGGAATGAATTCACCAAATTTTTTCAATTCAGATAAGGTAATTTCGAATCTTTCTAGTTACACACTCTCCCCTCGGGAAAAGTTTTTACTGTCACTTGGTTTGCAATTTAAGCTTCCGTTGTTTCAAATATATAAGCCTTCGTTTTTTCTTTACTTTGAAAAATTTTTCAGTGGCTTGAAAAATGTTCCCCATGTGGGTGAATTCAATAATTTCAAATGTCAGTTCTCAAATTTAACTCAAGAATTTTTTCATAAACTTAGAAATCTTAAATTTCAATCTTTCATATTTAGGAAGAGTGATTTGCAGTGTATTAAGAATTTGGCAAAGAACCAGAAGATTGTTGTGACTAGACCAGACAAGGGTAACGGAGTGGTTATTTTGAATAAATCGGACTACATAAACAAAACTAATGAAATCCTAAGTGATCTTACTAAATTCAAACAAATTCTAGAACCTGTCAATAAAGTCATTGTAAGGTTAGAAGACCAGGTTAATAGATTTCTGTCACGACTAAAGTCTTTAAAGATAATAAAAAATGATATTTACTCTCAGTTGTTCGCTTCTGGTGCTAAACTTGCTCAATTATACTGTCTGCCTAAAATCCATAAAGCTGGAACACCTCTCCGTCCTATTTTAGCTTCGTATAACTTACCCACCTTTCAATTGGCAAAATTTGTTGTTCGTCTCCTGTCACCCTTTGCGAAAAATGCTTACACTATAAATAACTCGTTTGAATTCCAAAAACACCTCCTTGGTGAGAACTTCGATTCAAAAAAGTTTTTTGTCAGTTTTGATGTAAAGTCGCTTTTCACAAATGTACCTGTATCTGAAACTATTGCCATTATTTTAGATAGGGTTTTTAGCTCAGTGATAATTTTCATGGTTTTTCATTATCTCATTTTAAGGAACTTTTAGAATTAGTCTTCAAACAATGCTATTTCACTTTCAACAATAAGGTTTACCAACAAATTGATGGTGTAGGGATGGGATCACCTGTCGGACCGTTAGCAGCTGATTTTTTATGACTCATTTAGAAAGTGTAATTTTTAGACAATCTCCCACTCATCTCAAGCCAATTTTCTATCGACGCTTCGTTGATGATTCGATAGCAGTCTTGATAATGCGGTACAAGCGCAACAATTCTTTAACTTCCTAAATTCTTTGCACCCCAATATAACGATACAATGGAAACTGAGCAAAATGGCTCCCTCCCCTTTTTAGATCTTTTAATTTCGAAAAAACGGTGATTCTATTACTACATCAGTTTACAGGAAACCACTTTCACTGGTTTGGGCATGAATTTTTTAGTTTTACTGATTTCAACTATAAGATGTCTTGTATTAAAACTCTCCTGTTCAGAGGATATAATTGACCTCTAGTTTTACCTTACTTAATGATGAATTTAATAATCTAAGATCATACTTTACTAATAATAGTTTTCCTGTTCAATATGTAGACAAACTAATTAGATCCTTCTTAAATAATGTTTATAGCCCTCAACTTCCTTGTATTACAGTGCCGAAGGATATAAAATATTTCTTGGTACCTGAAATGGGTCCTTTGAATAAGGAATTTAAGCTTAAATTTACAAAGTTGTTAAGGAAATTTTTTTATCATACTGATTTCCGCATCATATTTATTAATAAAACGTCTTTAGGTAGCTTTTTCTCAGCGAAGGATCGAACCCCTGACTCGTTGCGTAGCGGTGTTGTATATTTATTTACCTGCCCTAGGTGTCTCCTGGAATTACATTGGCAGCACTGTTCGCTCTCTCAGGGCTAGATTTTATTCGCATATGGGAATAAGTGGCCGAACAGGTAAAATTTTAAAAACTAAAGAAGTTTCGAGTATTCGGGAACACAGTATAAAATGTAAAACTGATGTCACTTTAGACAATTTTAAAATTCTTGGTTGTAATACTTGTCCCAACTCACTAAGAATTTTGGAATCGCTTTACATTAAAACATTGTCCCCTACTATAAATGTTGACTCATCAGCCGTCCCTCTAAATTTGATATAATCCCTCCTCCTTCCCCAATTCCTTATAATCCCCCTTCCCCAATCGCCCTCGCCATCTTTTGTTTTCTCGTCTTGCTCTGCTTAAATCAGTTAGCCTCGGAAATTGCAGTGAAAGGTTAGTTAGTTTCATTATTCCAGTGTACTATTGTTAATTTTTCCAGTGTATTAATTTCACATTTACTATATGTATTTAAAAATAGCTCTTTAATTTTTATATATAAATCTGTATAACTTAGAATTTAACCCTCTTTCTCAGTCTTTTAAAATTTGCCTTTATGAATAGGTTATAGAAATTTTCTTTGTCTTGTTTTTCATTCAATATTGATTTTAATTTCACATTGTTATTAAACAGCCTGAAGATGAGCGTATTGCTCGAAACGTTGCGCATTAAAGAAGACTTTTCATGGCATTTACATTTCTTCTTGTCATTGGATTTCTCCTAAATATTAAATTGAAGCTCTGTAGAAGCAACCCGCATGATTATATATATATATATATATATATATATATATATATATGCACAAACTTAGAATGGCCCCCTGAGAAACTTATATGTTAAACACAGGGGGACCATTCTGAGTTTGTGTATATTAAACGGACGTGTTATGTGCCTTGAAAAGTGGACGCTCAATGTCCCGGTTGAGGTTTAAGTTTGGTTTTTTGGCTAAAAATACAATAGTTACCCCTTTTTCTTTGATGTATTCAATCCGACGTGAATGCAACGAGTTTCTTGCGTATATTGAGTTCCTGAATGTAGTAGGCTAGGTGTAAGCTGTAAACCCTAGATCCTGTCCCAAAGCTGGATCCTATCTGCTTTGCAGATAGCTGGTGAGGGAAGTTATATTTTGGGGCCTCTTTGCGAGTAACCTGGTGCCCACGTTGGGCTTTCCATCATGAAAAATAAAAAACTATAGTGTTTGTCATTTATCATTACTTATTCGAACTATAGTGAATGTAATTTCCAAGAAGAGTTCCTTGTTCCATGCACGGTCTGTGTTTAACATATATATATATATACAGTATATACATATACACACATATATATATATATATATATATATATATATATATATATATATATATATATATATATAACATAAAGAACGACGCTTGTATATGAGATATTCCGCGCAAGATGAGAGAGAGAGAACGAAACAAATGAAAAATGAGGTAACCACCCGGGATCTTCCGATTGCCGGTCAGATATGATAACCATTACACCATGGGCCTCACTCATTCAAATGCCGTAATTCTTCTACATACGCGCAGAAACCAATGCCCCAAGGGGGCACCTCCCGCATGCCGTAACATTATATACATTTAACTGCAAACACGCAGTATAATTAACGTAAAGAACGACGCTTGTATAGGAGATATTCCGCGCAAGATGAAAGAGAGAGAACGAAACAAACGAAAAAACGTTAATTATACTGCGTGTTTGCAGTTAAATGTATATATATATATATATATATATATATATATAATAATATATACACACATATATACACGAGATCTGTTCAAAAAGTATCCGAACAGGATGTTTATTTTTAGAACAAGGTCACGCTTGGAGTTATGACTGTGTTAAACATGTCTCTGCATGTCGAGACAAGTTGACTGATAGAGTTGCACTTCATTGTGTAGCGTCAGTCCACTGTGGTGAGTAGTGATGCCACTGCTTGAAAGATTTTACTAGATCTTGAAAAATTTACACCCACCTTGAAAGCTTAAAAGAAAAATTTTAAAATCTCCCAAATCTTATATATTTCATTTATTTTTTGTTTTATATTTAGGAATGACAGTAATATCAGGATTGGTAATACGCTCTTTTGAATTTTCTTTGCTAAGAAGAATGGCAATGCTTGGAAAGTGACTCGCCAATATCGCCCTTTTGCATCCAGGCGGTCCTTTTTCATTGTATGCCTCCTCTGCATACGTAGCAATTTGTGAGACTGTTGAATACATTTCACATTGATGCATATATGTCAAGCAAAATTATTCGCAATGAAATGAGTGAATTTTTTTTATATACTTGTGAACTACTCCTATTGGAGTAATTTGTCATGCTAATATAACATATTTGTTTAGATGGGCATCCAGGAACCAGTAAAAAGCCATCAGTGGATGCTCCACAACCTCCCACCCTTACCACTATAACTTGTGTCACTTTTACATTTTTGTTTTTTTGTACTTTTTAATTTTTCTGTTTTTACCAACATGCTCCACACCCATTTACGCATAAAGACATACGAAGCCATTATGCCCTCCACAACAAACCCAGCAATTTTTTTAAACTAGTTTAAAGAAAAGTTTCAACTAGTTTCAGTTATTATAAAACTAGTGGGAAAAATATAAGAAAGATTGGCCCCTTAAAATTCAATGGTACAACAATTTCTGATGGTGCCTAAATGTGTAAGGCTTTTAGTGATTACTTTTGGATCTGTGTTTCGAGAAGAAAAAAGTTTCAACCAGGAGGTAGGTGATCAGAATGTAAGTTGCATTATGGGAGATATAACATTTGATTTAGATGACAGAACGAAAACCATTTGTAGTATTGGAGCTCCAGGTCCAGATGATATATATGCTAGATGATATATATATGCTAGATAATGATGATATATATGCTAAATAAAGTTTTATTGCCATAGCTTCAAGAATTTTTGTCGATCTTGAAAGAAATCAGATGCTCAGCATCACTGGTGGTGAGCCGATAAAGTTAAAAGTGTTCTGTTTCGCGGCGATTTCATCATGTTACTCGTTTTTTTTTACTGCGAAGGTGTTGTGCACCATGAATGTGCACCATGAATATGCTCCACAGCGACAAACACTCAACAAGGAATTTTACATTGAAGTTTTGAGACGTCTACGTGAAGCAGTTCGGAGGAAACGGCCGCAGAAGTGGAAGTCCGGAGACAGGATGCTTCATCACGATAACGCGCCATCTCACTCGTCACAACCTGTCCAGCAATTTTTGACCAGAATCGCTACCCCCACCCCTCTCCAAGTAGAGCAGTCTCCATATTCGCCGGATTTGCCTCTATGCGACTTTTTTTGTTTCCGAAGCTCAAACAAACCCTGAAAGAACACCGATTCAATGATGTTGAGAATTAAAAGAGATTAGACGGAACAGCTTTTGGCCATTCCGAAAAGTGTTTTCGAAAACTGTTTTCAACAATGGCAGGATCGTGTGCTTGTGGGTATGCATCACTTATTTATTTCACATGTTTAATTGTGAAATTTATCCCATGTGTGTGTATATATATATATATATATATAGATATATATATATATATATATATATATATATATATATATATATATATATATATATATATATATATATATACACACTTTAACAGCTGATAGCTCAATTGATGTTTCTTTCTTTCCAAGTTAAACCCATTAGAATTAATAATGGCAGTCAGACTAAGCTTTGAACAAAGGAAATTCATTCTAAAATGCTACTGGAAGTGTGAAAACGCAGTTGAAGTGCAAAGACAGTTTAGGAGGGAGTTTCAAACAGATCCACCAACGCGACTTACCATCACTCGAATTAGAGATAAGTTTGAAGCCGATGGAACTGTTCAGAATGTCCACAAGAAGCGTTCCGGAAGACCACGGACATCGACAAGCCCCACAAAGCAAGAAAGAGTACTGGAAACGTATCACCAAAGTCCAAGAAAATCTGTGCGGCAAGCGAGTCGTGAGGTAAGAATTTCAGAATCGTCTGTCCAACGCATTTTGAAGCGCTGTCAATGGAAAAGTTACATTCCAAGATTAGTCCATGCTATTAATGAAGATGATCCGGACCGAAGAGTGGAGTATTGCGAGTGGTACTTGGCACGATGTGGATGTGGATTGGACGAAGGGGTTTCGTAGAATACCCTCCGCGTTCACCAGACCTCAAACCACTAGACTTTTTTTATGGGGATACTTAAAAGACAAAGTCTACGCTATAAAACCTGCAACAGTCGCTGAATTGAGAGCAGCCATTGAACGAGAATGCACACAAATACCAAACGAAATGTTTCGTGATGTTTGCGATTCCATTGCTTCGCGTTATCAGCAGTGCCTGGACCAGAACGGACGTCAGTTTGAAAACAGGCGTTGACAAAACAATTAAATAATGTCTGTAGATTCTATTACATTTTGAAAATGAAATGTATTTTAATAAACACTGCCTTTATAATTATTTAAAGTGTGTATACAATTTTTGTGGGACGCCCTGTATAATATATATATATATATATTATTGTTTATATATATATATACAGGGTGTCCCATAAGTCCGACATCATAGGAAAAACAATAAAAAAAGGCAAAACAAAAGCTTTTATTTACAGAACGTGCTCAATATGTCCACCATTGTTTTCAATACACAAATTCAGACGTGATACCCAGTCAGCAAGCACACGGTGAATGATGTCAGGAGTAATGGTGTTACATGCCCCAATAATGCGCTGCCGCAAATGTTCAACACTCCTAATTTTCTCTGCGTATACCAGCGCTTTCAAGTGGCCCCAGAGATAAAAATCTAGTGGCGTGAGATTCGGGCTTCTAGCTGGCCATTCCACAGGCCCTCGACGTCCTATCCAATGACCAGGGAATTGTTGGTACAGGTATTCCCTTACTTGGGTGCTGTGATGTGCAGGAGCGCCGTCTTGCTGGAACCATGTTGGGAAATTTCCTTCTTCGTTCAAGACACTGGGAAATGCTTCTTCCTTGAGCATACGTAGGTAGGTGCCTCCAGTGACATGTTCATCGAAAAAGAGGGGGCCTATGATGCGATCCTTCCAAATGCCACACCATACCATCACCCGAGATACACCTTGTTCTTTTGAAGAGGTATACCAGTGAGGGTTGTTTTGAGACCAGTAGCGGGTGTTCTGTCGATTTACCTCACCATTTCCATAAAAAACAGCCTCGTCACTGAACAGAATGGTGGACGGGAAATTGGCATCCCGTAGCCCATTCACAAAATTCCATCCGCCGGTCGGGATCATCTTCGCTTAATTTCTGTAGGATCTGAAGTTTATAGAGATGCCATTTGTGAGCCTGAAGAATGCGATGGATGCTACTTTTCGACACTCCTGTCTCGGCGGACAATCGCCGAAGAGACTTATTGGGACTTCTGTTAAAATGAGCCAGGATAGCAGTCGCTGTATCATCTTCAGTGGACCTCCTTGAAGGTCCACTGCGTGTTTATCTTCTATGGATCCTGTTTCCTTAAACTTTGCAACAAGTATGCTAACACAACTCTGTGTTATTGGCTCGCGGTCTGGATGCAGTCTGTTAAATTCAGCAGCGCCCTCTCTTTGACTCCGATTTCCTATGAGTAGAATTATCTGGATTCGTTCTTCCTTGCTCACAGACATTATGGCCTGTAGAAAGAGAAAAATATGAATTATGGTTTGTAGAAATAGAAAAATATGAATTTCTCCTATGATGCCGGACTTATGGGACACCCTGTATATGTATGTATATATATGTGTATATATATACACACACACACACACACGAGGGTGGGCTGAAAAGTAATGCCTCCACTTGAATAATTCTGGATTGTGTAAAGGTAACCAGATAAAACTGGTTTTGTGTTGTACTTGATATCCCCACCCCATTCCAGATTGTGGAGAGGTAACCAGATAAAACCAGTTTTGTGTTATAGCGTCATATAGCCTCCACTCATTCCACACTTTGGTTCAGTATCAATTACAATGGAGAGGAGTAAAGACTTTCGCTTCAAGCAACGTGCCGTAATTGAATTTTTGACCGCGGAAAGTGTTGATCCCATAGCATAGACATTGATCGGCGAATGCAAGCTGTGTACGGCGAAGAGTGTGTTGATGTGAGTGCCGTTCGACATTAGGTGAGGCAGTGTAAAGAAGGAGAAGCAGGGTAAGAAGATTTGCGAGACAAACCGCGAAGTTCAAGGCCTGTAACGGCAACCAACGAGTCTCATCGGAACCACGTTGACGAACTGATTCGTGGAAATCGTTGCATTAAACAAAATGAAATTGCTGCAATGCTCGATATCTCCAAAGAGCGAGTGGGACACATTATCAGTATTCTCGGTTACCGAAAGGTCTGCGCCAGATGGGTGCCTCGCATGCTCACTGCCGAGATGAAAACTAAGAGACTACGCATTTGCCAAGAAAATCTGCAGCGCTTCGAATATGAAGATGAATTTGTGCACAGCATTGTGACAGGAGACGAGATGTGGGTCCACCGTTATGACCCTGAAAATAAACAACAATCCATGGAAAATCGGCACAAAATTTCACCGTAACCAAAAAAATTCAAAGTTCAAAAATCGGCTGGAAACGTGATGATGACTGTGGTGTTCAATGATGTTGTTCTCGAAGACTTTACGGAAAGAGGGACAGCAATCAACTCCGCACGTTATATTGAAACGCTGAAGAAGTTGAAAAAACGGATCAGGAGGGTTCGCACCCACAAAAACGCAGTCATTGTTCACCATGACAACGTACGGCCTCACACCAGTGTTCAAACGCGAGAAGCAATTGAGGATCTGCAATTCACCGTCTTGCCGCATCCACCATAGAGCCCCGATTTAGCACCTCTTTATTAAACTTAAAGAACATCTCCGTGGAAATTGGAACGAGTCTAACGAAGTTCAGGCCGGTGTGAAATTTTGGTTTCGTAGTCAAAGCTCCGAGTTTTACCGAGATGGATTTCAAAAACTCATTTATTGTTGGCGTAAATGTATCGAGATAAGGGTGATTTTACAGAAAAGTAAATGTATCGTTTTGAAGAATAAACTCTTTGAGGTACATATCTGCTTTTGTTTTGATAAAATCCTTCAACCCGTTTAAAATTTATTTTAGTGGAGACATTACGTTTTAGCCCACCCTCGTGTGTGTATATATTCATCATTGTTATATAAACTGTGTGTGTGTGTGTGTGTGTGTGTGTACACATATATATATATATATATATATATACACACACAAAGGAATACAAAGGACAGACCGGCTGGTCCCAACGGGGCTGTCTATTTTAGGAGAAAGGTTAAAAGATGTAAAAAAATTTAAAGACAATTGAAAGTTTTAAAGCAAAGCAAAGAAGAGAGGTTGAAAGGTAGGAAAGAAATTTAAAGATAAAGTGAAAATTTTAAAGTAAAGAAAAGGGAATCCGAGTAAAAATTCTACGTTACTTTTATACACTAACAAATACTTCCAACTGGAAGTCAAGGCAAGATAAGCATCTAGTTTCTTTTTAAAGGATTTGACCGAATTAATTTGAATTAACTATACGATTGAAGAAAAAATGTTTAGCTTCATTAGAATTAAAATATTTACCCACTAATTTGAAACCATTATCATGAGTTCCACTTGCATTTCAGAAGGTGAAATATTTTTCGGTGTTGACATGATCAAAACCTTTAATCATTTTAAAGATCTGGATTAAATCTCTTCGAATTCGCCTTTTTACGAGTGAGAATAAATTTAACGTTTGTAAACGGGCAGCGTACGATTTGCTCCTAAGTTTAAAAATCATCTCATTTGCCCGTCGCTGCACTCTCCATTCTGTCTATATCCCGTCGCAAATATGAGGACCAGAACTGAACACGGTTCTATTTGCTTCTCTGACTGCTTCGATATATTGCTTACTCGGTTTAAGAGTGTCGCCAACGATAATACCTAAATCCTTCTCTTCCGTAACACTCGTTAGTGTTTTGTCCCGCATAGAATACTTTACTTAAACATTGTTTCTACCAATATGCAACGTTTTACATTTATCTGTATTTAAGTTCATTTGCCAAATGTCTTCTCACTCGAGTAATTTATTAATATCTTGAATCTGGAAACGTTCCGCGCTGTTTTGGTTCGTTCCACCGCCCCTCGTTTGGTATCATCCGCAAATTTTGAAATTATACTGTTAATTCCTATGTCGATGTCATTGATATGTTGGGGTAAATGTGATAAATTGGTAATTATGCATAATTACCGGTAAATATGCATAATTGAAAATATCATGACTTAACCTAATCAATTGTCAAGGGCGTGCAGTTGATCTATTATTAATTATAACATTCAATTCAATTGACCTAACAGGGCATTCAAGGTTAGGTCAATTGAATGCCCGGTTAGGTCAACTGTACGCCCTTGACAATTGGTTAGGTTAAGTCATGATATTTTCAATTATGCATATTTACTGGTAATTATGCATAATTACCAATTTATCACATTTACCCCAACAGATATAAATAATAAAAAGAACTGGTCCCAGAACTGGTCCCAGAACTGGTCCCAGAACTGATCCCTGAGGCACGCTGCTAGTTACACTTTTCCAGTTAGATGCTTTGTCATTAATAAATAATAAACACTCTTTGTTTACGTCCACTAAGCCAATTTTTAATCTATTTGAGAGCATTTACATCAATTCCGTGAGAATGAAATTTAGCTAACAATCTATGCGGTACTTTAACAAACGTCTTTTGAAAATCGAAATATATATCTACTGTTTTACTCCCGTCATATATATTTACAATATCATGAAAGAAATTGAGCAAATTAGTAAAACAAGAACGATTACGTCGAAAGCCATGTTGAGAATCTTCGTTAATTTATTAATCTTTAAATGATTATCTATTTTGTCCCGAACGATCGTTTCCATAAGCTTACCAACTACTAAAGTCAGACTACTGGGACGATAATTTCTAGGAAGTGATTTGTCCCCATTTTTAAATATTGATGTCATGTTTGCACGTTTCCAATCGAACGGAACTTCTACTGACTGTAGCAATTTATTAAATATATATGTGAGAGGTTTAATGTGGGTTAAGGTGGAACAATAAGCCTGACCTTCGTCACAACGAACAATTCGGGCAGAAGAAAAACCAAGGTTAACCAAGGTTTTATATACCTTTCAATCTTTCAAATGTTCCGTCCGATGATTCCTCATTTCACGAAGGTCAAGCTTGTCGTCCCTCCTCTCGAGGTGGCCTGGTGAAGTAGTGAGTTCGTTTCTTGTACTCTCCACCTCACATAGCCAGGTACGCCCGGCTCATAGGGGATTGTTTTGAGCCAGGCTTCTAATCTTCTTTTGAAGATGTCCACCGCAATACCACTCATGTTCCTTAGGTCTTTGGGCAGCCGATTAAACAGTTTTGGTCCTCTCACAACAAAACTATTTTCTTTCAGGGTTAAGGATGTTCCCTGTCTAGCCTTTAATTTGGGAACATGACACAGTCTTCCTTTTCTACTTTCCATTGTTGTTTGGGGAGTTACAGGGTTCAGAGTAAGATTAGGGACAAGTTTCTCCATTATTTTCCAAGTGTAAATAATGGTGTATCTCTCTCTCCTCCTTTCCAGTGAATATAGGTTTAATTCGCATAACCTTTCCCAGTAATTTAGTTCTTTGTACACATTGATCTTGGCTGTGAAGCTTTTCTGAACCCCTTCTAGCTGTCTAATATCTTCTTTTTTATATGGGGATGTTAGGACCGAGCAGTATTCCAACTTGGGTATGATGAGTGTTTTCAATAGAGGAATCATTATATTCCTATCGCTTCGTTTAAAGGTTCTCAGTATCTGCCCAGTTACTCTCTTTGCTCTGTTTACTGCTATCCTATTTTGTGTTTAAAATTTCGCATCATCAGTCATTACAACCCATATATCTTTTTGCTCTAGAATTTCTCTGAATTTCCTGTCCATTTTGGGTATAATATTCCATGGATTTTAGGTCCTCTCTTTTTCCGTACCGTCAGTGGCGGATTATCACTGAGGCTATTGAGGCTGAAGCCTCAGGCTCCCATGCTTGAGCGGCCCCCTAATCAACTGAGTTTTGATGATATAATTCCAGATTTCGCAAACTTCTTTGATTAAATATGACAGAGTACACAAACTGACAAATTCCCTGTTTTATTTTGTTTTATAGGCCCTAAAGTAAAGTTTGTTTAATACTGTTTGGTTTTGGCAAGCGGCAAAATACACTGTATGAAGGTTCATTTAAGTTTGTTTCTCAATTAGCCTGAGCACCGTACATAAAATTCGTGTAAATGTACTATGTACTGTACATGTACATGTACCATGCCATGTACATGTATTGTTAATAAAAAGCTATAGAAAAGGGCCCCCATATTCTTTATTGCCCCGGGGCCCCGAGATGTCTTAATTCGCCTCTGCACGGTGCTGTAACAGCTGAAATTTCTCAGTGTTAAACTTCATATTGTTGTCATCCGTCCACTTGTAGATTCTGTTCATGTCGGTTTGTAGAGCTCCTATATCTTCTGGGTTTCTTATTTTTCTACTGATCTTTGTGTCATCGGCAAAGGATGTTACTGTGCTGTCTCTGATAACGTCCTCATCTATGTTAGTTAGCATGATTATGAAGAGTAGTGGAGCTAATACTGTTCCTTGTGGTACTGAGCTGAGGCCCTCTGATTCTGATGAAGATACTCCTTGTGCTGTAATGATTTGCCACCACTCGCTAAGGAAATTATATATCCATTTCCCTACTTTTCCTGTTATTCCCATATATTTCAGTTTATGTATTATGATTCCATAGTTACACTTGTCGAACGCTTTGGCAAAGTCTGTGATATTACATCATAGTTTTCATTACTTTCCAGTGCATCAGTAATGTTGTAGTGTTTCATTAGTTGTGATAGGCATGATCTGCCTGACTGAAACCCATATATATACAGGGTGGCGTAGTATCGCGATACATTTTCTGTACTTTGTATCGTATCGCGATACATTTTTTATTATTTATATCGTATCGAAAGATACGATAAAAATAAGTGCCAGTAACGCGATACTTTATCATAGACTCAGTCAGTGATCTTCCCCCTCCCTTCTCCATCTTCAAATTTTTGAAGATGGAGACAAATACACATGTATCCTTTGATAAAAGAACTGTTCATAAAATACAACACTACACTGCCATCAAGCACTCCGGTTGATAGACTTTTTAGCATAGCTGGAAATCTCTTTCCTTCAAAGAGAAACAGAATGTCTGATGAATTGTTTGAGAAGTCACTGTTTGTAAAATTCATTAAAAGTAAAAAGTAATTCAGTTGTTTCATAATGTCATATATGATGTATATATATATATATATATATATATATATATATATATATATATATATATATATATATATATATATATATATATATATATTATATATATATATATATATATATATACAGGGTGAGTCAAAAGTCTGGAAACATGGGAACTATACTTTTCACTGCAAATATATATGTATATTTGCATTGAAAAGCATAGTTCCTATGTTCCAGACTTTTGACTCACCCGATATATATATATGAATGAAAATGAAAAGGTTTATTGGCAGACTATAGTCCATATGACAAATATTATTAATACAATGACAGTTCACATACTAGGGATAGAAATATATACAATTAATTAGAAATAATACAGTAAAATGTCGAAGTTAAGTGGCGCTACAGATAGACGTTTTCGTACCATGAATTCCATACCTTAGAACAGAGTTTTCCAAACTTTTTGAAGTCACGGAAACTTTATTTAGAAAACAAATTCATGGAACCTTGACCAACAGGTAAAATTTTAATGATATAAGGCAAATAGTAATGAAACACAATTTATATTCACTGCAGCTTACTTATTTAATTTATGAAATTTACATATACAGTTATATGAATTTCACAAAAAAAATATATGTTTAGAAATTTACAAGAAAAAAAAGACAATTTACTGTTATTGACCTATTTATTTTAAATTCCCCTCCCCGCATTACTGTCAGCATAAAAGAAATTATAAGTATAAAAAATATCATGTTTATTGTAAAAATTAAAGTTTTCGTTAGCAAAGATCTTTATAAAACATCATCATATATTTGTATAATATGCATTATGAAAGCTAACACACATTTACGTTGCATTTAATAACATTACTGTGATCATAACTTCCGTGAACTGAGAAAACTAAACCTAAAAACATAGAAAAACTCACCAAATCAATCAGACCAGTGCTTGTGGTCATCAGCTGTGATTTGTTTACAAAATGGGCTCCTGTTTCTTACTGTGGCTGCGAGAGGGCAACACTTATTCTGGATATCTCATCGTTTGAATTAAAATTCTCTCTCTCGCCCACTCTCTCTTTGCCTACGCCTTTCAAAACACATCACTGATTTCGCAGAATATATATCGTAAATTCATCCATGCCAGTTAATATTATTTTATCCTACCTCTCTCTACTTCTCAGTCTCTCATGACATGCCCCACGGAACACAGTTTGAAAACCTCTGCCTTAACCCTTTAACGTTTTAAAAGATAAACGGCAGGACTCACGGATAGCTTGGATAAATAATCAGGTTGGTTGGTTTTTTTAATTCTTTGGATGGATATATATATATATATATATATATCAGCGTAAAGAACGACGCTTGTATAGGAGAATATTCCGCGCAAGATGAGAGCGAGAGAACGAAACAAATGAAAAAATGAGGTAACCACCCTATACATTATATACAAGCGTCGTTCTTTACGCTGATATATATATATATATATATATATATATATATATATATATCCATCCAAAGAATTAAAAAAACCAACCAACCAATATTTTTCACGTGTTACCTTCGTGAAATAATTTTCATACAGTATATATATATATATATATATATAATATATATATATATATATATATATATATATATATACTGATAAAGACTTCCAAGTAGAGGATAATGTATTCATTATTGAATCTCTTGTGTAACAAAGTTTTAAGACAATATCATTTATTGAAGTAAGTTTTGTCAGTTAGGATAAATATGATAGTAGTAAATCCTTTAAAGTTCGAGAAAGATGGGAAATTACTCCCTTCTTTGGATGTTCTTCGTGTGACGTAAAAAACAAACACCAATTTGAATGAGTATAATATATTATATATATATATATATATATATATATATATATATATATATATAACATACTCATTTCCATCTTTCTCAAACCTTTAAGGATTTAATACTCTCTATCTAATTGACGAACTTACTTATCTATAAATGATATTGTCTCAAAACTTTGTTACACAAGAGATTTAATAATGAATACATTATCCTCTACTTGGAAGTCTTCATCACTTATTCACTTTATGAGGGTCTGAACGACGGTTCGGGATCGACCTAAGGTCGACTCCCCTGCATCATCCCGCCTTATTTGCGGGATTTGGTGAAGGAGGCATTGCTTTCCGATCCTCCTTCCTTCGTAGCTAGCCACGCATGGCTGGTCAGGGACTTTGCGCAGGAATCTATCTAGCTGGTTTTTGAAACTATTCAGGTCGGTGTGCTGGAGGTTCCTCGCTTCTTTTGGTAGGGCGTTAAAACGCTTTGGGCCTCGTATTCTGAGGGTATTTTCCATCCTCGTTTTCATGGCCACCTGTCCCACCGTAGCTGAGACAGTACAAAATCTGCTTCTTTTCTCATTCCATTTTATTTTTTTTAATTTCTAAGGTTAGGGACAAAGCCCTATTGCGTCTTCTTTCCAGAAAGTAGAGTTTTAGGGATTGTAATCGAGACCAGTAGTCTTCACCTTTCGTTTCCTCTACCTTAGACGTAAAAGTCCTTCGTATAGCTTCAGTGTTCGCAATGTCTCGCTTTTTGTATGAGACCAGTAGTCTTCACCTTTCGTTTCCCCTACCCTTAGACGTAAAAGTCCTTCGTAGCTTCAGTGCTCGCAATGTCTCGCTTTTTGTATGAGACCAGTAGTCTTCACCTTTCGTTTCCCCTACCTTAGACGTAAAAGTCCTTCGTATAGCTTCAGTGTTCGCAATGTCTCGCTTTTTGTATGAGACCAGTAGTCTTCACCTTTCGTTTCCCCTACCTTAGACGTAAAAGTCCTTCGTATAGCTTCAGTGTTCGCAATGTCTCGCTTTTTGTATGAGACCAGTAGTCTTCACCTTTCGTTTCCCCTACCTTAGACGTAAAAGTCCTTCATATAGCTTCAATGTTCGCAATGTCTCGCTTTCTGTATGGGTTTGTGAGTACTGAGCAACACTCAATTATCGGTAGGACTAGACTCTTCCATAATTTGAGCATTATGTTTGCTTTTCTGCTGCGGAAGCTCCTCCAAATGATTCTCATTATTTTTCTAGCTGTTGTAATTTTGAAGTAGTGCTCTCTGAATTCTGTATCCGACATTATAACTCCAAGATCCCTGACTTGGGGGTTTGGTATTATCTGTTTGGCTTGTAGAGTTTTGTACCCTTTATTATGTAGCACCTTGTTATTACCATATCTAAGAAGTTGGAATTTTTCTTTGTTGAACTTCATATTGTTGTCTTCTGCCCACTTAAATAATGTTTCAATGTCGTTTTGTAATTTTTCTATGTTACCTTCATTCAACATTTCCTTACATATCTTCGTTATCTGCGAAACACGATACAATACTGTCATTAATGTTTGCATCAATATCTGCAATCATTATTACGAACAGCAAAGGAACTAATACTGTCACTTATGGGACAGAGCTCAGGACTTCTGAAACTTTAGATTTAACTCCATTTATTATCACTTTTTGCGTTCTTTGAGTCAGAAAATTAAATATCAATCTTCTTTTAGCTTTCCAGTTTGTGTGCTATAATTCCATGGTCACATTTATCAGTGTGTATATATAAAACCTTCGTCAACCTTGATTTTGCTCCCACCCGAATTGTTCATTGTGACAAAGGTCAAGCTTGTTGCTCCACTTTAGTTCTACAGCTTACTTACTTGGAATCCAAACCACGACCACCACGGGTGGTCAGAAATTACAAAGTCCTCACCCGGACTTTATCTCATGACCTCCCGATCAACAGCCCAACGCCTTAACCACTAGGCTACCCAAGGTACCTATTTATCTACCAACTAATTTTATTGTATGAAAGGCTGAACACTGTGAACAGTTGGGTTTTCTGCGCGTCGACTGCCACCACCGGATATCGAACCCGGAGCAGGTGGATTCGTAGTCAGTGATGCTAACCACTACACCACCGAGACGATATATATATATTTCGTGAAATAATTTTCATATATATATATATATATATATATATATATATATAATTATGATAAGAATACTATGATAAGCTTTATTGGCAGAATATACATCCTATAATATAGTACAATATGCACGTCAGTATAAAAGATAAATCAAACAATAATACATTTAAAAACAAACAAACTAAAAATTATAACTAAAGGAGATAAACATAAGACACGTACTGAAACTAGTAGTAATAAGAGTAGAAAAAACCCTATCTACTGCTAAGACACAAAAATGATGATGAATGATAATGACAATAATGCTGTTAATTGGCAGGAGACAGATCCCCAATCCTATACAGAAGAAGTTACATTATTATCGACGAAGGTAATCAACGATAGACCTAATTAATGAAATATTAACTTTAAAAACAAAAGCAAAAAAGGTAACAAAGAAATAATGATACACGTAAGAAGCGAAAATATATATATATATATATATATATATATATATATATATATATATATATATATATATATATATATATATATTATATATATATATATATATATATATATATATATATATATGCCTAATATACAGGGTAGCAAAAAAAGTCGCGACCATATGAATTTTCAGTGTCGACTATAATATATTATTTTTACTTTTAGGTAGGGGATGGTTACGAAATTAACAATAGACGAGAGGGTGAGCTTGGTTTTAATGCATGGAATACCAGGTAATACAAATCGATCAATTGCTACAGAATTTAAATTCGATTTGTATTACCTGGTATTCCATACATGACCTTCTCTGTTTATTGTTAATTTCGCAGCCATTCTCTACCTAAAAGGAAAAAAATAATATAGTATAGTGGTGCACGACTTTTGCACCTCTATATACTCGTGTGTGTATATATATATAAGGGGGTCCCAGAAGTCTTGGAGGGGTTTTATTCGGTTATAACTTTTTTCTTTTTTGATTAATTTATTTGTTTTTATTTTTCAATTAAAGTACCCTTGCTGCGATTAATGAAAGTGGAATCCTGGACAGTGCAACAAAGAGTGGCTATTGTGGAACTTTATTTGACAAACAACTCTTCCATCGTTGCCGCTCAAAGAGCTTTTTGATTAAAATTCAACACACGTTCTGCTCCTTCTG
The DNA here is from genome assembly GCA_023014485.1 of Bathynomus jamesi. NCBI lineage: Eukaryota > Metazoa > Arthropoda > Malacostraca > Isopoda > Cirolanidae > Bathynomus > Bathynomus jamesi. The sequence continues at coordinate 261,030 of JAJOZX010003891.1, forward strand.
ATCGAGCTATTCGACGGTACGTCGCTAAATTTCGTATGGGAAAGGGTCAGGGAGACGAACCACGGACTAGACGTCCTCGGACAAGCCGAAGTCCAACTCGGGTTGAGATGGTTCGTGAAAGCGTTGAGGAAAATTCACATCAGTCCGACGACGCAGCCAGGAATTAAACACTTCAAGAAGTTCCTTACATCAAATTTTAAGAGAGGATATCAATCTTTACCCGTACAAAATTCAAGTTGCTCAAGAAATTAAACCACAAGATCATCAGAGTCGGATAACGTACTCTAATGCTATTTTAGATTTACGCAATGAAAATGAAGATTTTCACGAGATATTAAATGTGTAATTAAAATCGCAATAAATATCTTTTTAAATGTTACAAACCTTTTTTTATTTGATCCCCAAACAAAAAAATTATAGCCAAATAAAACCCCTCCGAGACTTCTGGGACACCCTTTATATATATATTTTTTTTTTTTAATAAATTTTTGTTGAAGTTACCAATTTAAATGGACTATGATATGAATGAACTAATAAATATGTACGTTATAAGCGAGAGTAAAAACACGAAAAATTGTGACCTCAATCTTTTAATAAGGCAAAATATAGGAAAGGTAAATTTTGCAAATTCTGTATCGAGAATAGTTTCCGTATCTTGATAACACTGTACCCTCTCCTGTAGTATTCCCGTGATTTCGAATCCCACGTAAAGCTGTAGGTCCCCTCCGTCATGTGACTTTAGATGTTGCAAAGGAGGTTAAACAACCTATCAGACAACAACCACCTCTTGTAAAGCTCCGCAATAATGTATTGCCCGATCCTCTAACGCTAAGCCACGATTTAATATATATATATATATATAATGCAAAATTTGCCTCCACCAAGATTCGAACCCACCACCACTTGAATAGAAGGTGAGGGTGCTAACCATTACACAACGGCGGCATAAAAGTTAATGCAGTATGTCATACATTTAAACAAACGAGGAAAAGCATAACACTTTCGCGTCCAGAGGCATTTTACGTGTTAACCCTCCCGCATTCCACACTTGAAGTAATGATTAGCATTTCATTCAACTTACCTAGTCGTTGTTAGGGATGTGCCGGATATCCGGTTACTATCCGGTATCCGTCAATATCCGGCATTTTTTTTATTATCCGGTATCCGGCACTTAGTTAAGTAAACGAAACCTTTGTTCAAGCTTTATCTTTTATTTGAAAAATCAAACAAACAATTGAAAAATCAAACTCAAACATCAATTACGTAAATATATAAAAAAACTTTCTATTATCTAAATATACAGTGCACCCTCGTTATACCGTCCAATTTAGGACTGTGTAATTTTAGGCGGTATAACGAGGATGGTGGTATAACGGGGGCGTATAGCAAAATTAGAATCTATTTTTTAACAGATGAAGTGTTAATCATAGCGTAATAAACCGTAATAATAATAAACCAAAACCCATGCATGCCTAATTGTTCTATAATAAAATTTAGCTGTTGACGGCGAAAATGAGTTTTGAATGAGTTATGGCGGTAAGCGGGGGGCGGTATAATGAGGGTTTATAATTAATTAAATGGGATAAAAATCCGTTTCTCAGAAAAATCGGAGATAAGCGAGGATGGCAGTATAACGGGGGGGCGGTATAACGAGGGTATACTGTATATGAGAAGTAAACAGAACAAAATAAGAAAACAAACATGCAAAATGATTAAAGAATGAAGCATAAACATGGAAAATCGGTTACGCCGGATATCCGATATCCGGTATTTTAAATTTGCCGGATATCCGGTAAAATCACTATCCGGCACATCCCTAGTCGTTGTGTAGTGGCTGGCGCCCTCACTTTCTGTTCAAGAGATGTTAGGTTCGAATCCTGGTGGGAGCAAGATTTTACATATATATATATATATGTATATATAGCCATTATTAAAAAATAAATAAAATGTGAAAACGTTTACGGGGATTTGGTACTTGGCTTACCTTCATCAGACACTAAAATAAATAAATAAAAAGATTAAAAGTATAAAACAAGATTTAAAATCGAAGAAAGAGGAGCTACATCCAAAGAAACACTTTCTCATTCTCGGTCTAAAAGTGGAAATTCTAAATTTGGGAAGAGATTCCTGATTTGGGAAACTGTAGAGGGAATGCTTTGACCTAACTGCGAGCCCCAAGGAATATTTTCATTGAAAAACGTAACGAAGTCAGAATGGGAACTGTGTCCTTTGAGATTTCTATTTTCGATTCCTCATTCTTTCAATGGAATAACCATAAAGAGAAAAAGACGTAAGGGATAATTCTCAACTAAAAATTGAACCAAAATATACATATAACAGAGATCCAAACGGATGGTCCATTTACATTTGGTAATTTTTTATTTTAAAACAGATTAAGAATGTTAAAGGTGGAGTTATCCAAGTTGAGATCCCTTATTAAGATTAAAGTATTTTAGTGTTATTTATCCTGAAGGACACGATCATTGTCTGTTTTGCAATATTATTACTATTTATTAAAGTTTCAATATACAGGGTCTGTCAAAAAAAACTAAGCCAAATTCAAACTTTTATTAAAACAAAACCATTTATCTAATTAAGTTGAATTTTTTACACAATAAAGTATCGGTAATCACCTATTATCCCTTAAATTTTTATGACGATATCTTCAGAATTGTTAATTTTATTACTAACTAACTAAAAAGTGAGATTCTCCTACTTAACCTGAAAAAAAAATTTTTTACTATATACTGTAGATAATTTTTAGTTTAATAAAATTAAAAGAACTGTTCAATATGATGCCTTTGCATTTCTATCACTTTTTTTAATCTTGGTCTGAATTCGTCTATTGCTCGATTTATTTGCTCTTGGGGGAGCTCTGCCCATTTTGCGATAATCAACTCACGCAAATGATTGACATCCCTTATTTTGTTCCTATACACTCTCTCTGCCAAGTTTTCCCATATTCCGTAGTCTACAGGGTTTAGGTTAGAGCTGTTAGGTGGCCAATTATTCGGTTCCAGAAATTCAGGCACATTCTTTTTCAAATATTCGATGGTTGTTTTGGCAGTATGTGATGTTGCACCATCTTGTTGAAAAATAAAGTAACCTCGACTAGCCAAATTTCTCATTTCTGGAAGCATTTTCTCAAGCAGGGTATTTGAATAATATTGAGCATTAATTTTCACTCCTGGCTCAATAAAAAATATTGAAGTTTTTCCCAACTTGGACACTCCAACAGAAACCATGACGCTAGAAGAAAAGTGACTCCTTGTTGCGTACAGTCTTTCATCTTGGATTTCATTTTTCTTCGCAACATCAGAATAAACCCGGTCATTCTGTGAGTTTCTTGGTGGCTCTACCGTAAAACGTTTTTCATCCGTAAAAAATGTCTTGGAAAGTTTATCTTCAGTTATTATATGTAAAATACGTTTGGATTTCTCAACTCTTTTCTGACAGTTTACTTCTGACAATCTTTGCCCATGCACTCTTTTAAATGGTTTAAATTGCAGATCAGATTTAATAATCCTTCTTACAATAAATGCAAAAAATTTCTAGTTCTTTTGATATTTGAGCAGGTGTCATGTGGCTACCAGGTCGATCCTCTTGACTAAGGATACGTTCCTCCACTTTCTGAATATTTTCATCTACTCTAACTGATTTTGGTCGCCCACTACCAACCTTCCTTTCAATGCTTCCTGTTTCATCGATAGTTCTCAATAAGTAATCTAAACCTGATCTAGTCCATCCTTTATAATCGAATTCAGAAAGTAATTTCCTTGCACTATAACCTTTTTCAACTCTATAATGCTTTATAATTATTTTATCTTCATGTGAGAATGGCATATTTAGAGGTATTCACGAAAAATTTTAAATCTAAACAAATTCTGAAAAAGAGAAAAAAGAAAATATTACAAAATGAGAAAAACTGAAATTTTCGCAATCTGTAGAAATAACCGCATAACTCCTAAAATATTTAAAATAAAGTTATAAAATTATCACAGATTATTTATGAGCCTTTTATTTATTTAGTGTAAAAACATATTTTAAATCTCTATCAAATTGTGCATTTTATAGAGATTTCAAATTGGCTTAGTTTTTTTTGACAGACCCTGTAGAAGTCAATACGTTGGTTTAAATGGGAGATGTTGAAAATTTCAATGATTATCTTGATCTGCTGTTTCACTGTTATATGTGTTTAATACTTGTGTCCAGGCCCTCTCAGCGGTCCAGAGAGGCCCGGGCCACTTCCAGCTTTTGAGGCCCATAGCTAAACCCAATTATTACTTTCACTGCAAAACATTATATTCAAACCTGAAAGTTTCTAAATTTGAGGACCCCATTAAGCTTGAGGCCCAGGCCAAATGGCCCTCCTAGTCCCCCTCTGATAGGCCCTGCTTGTGTCTATTGACATTAGTAGTATAGCCGCAAAAGGGGAGAGTGCAGGAATGTTGCAGGTTATTATGTAATGTTGCAAAGGGGGTGGGGTTGTTTGCAAAGGGGGGTGTTGCACAGGGGGAGGGGGTTGTTGCAAATGGGGGTTGCTGCAAAGGGGGGTTGTTGCAAAGGGGGGTGGGGGAAACTTGGAGGCGGCGTTATCCCCCAAGAGAAAGGAGGAGGAGGAGGAGAGAAAGGAGGAGAGGTGTTCACCTGGCAGGAGCCAAGTGCACACTAAGACTTCCAGCCGGGCTGGCGTTGTTTTATAGGCTCCTAATCAGCCAGAATCAGCCAGTTGGCTGAGCCAAGGGGGGAGAGGCGCCTGAAGGAGAGAGAGAGAGAGACAGCTGAAGGAGAGAGCTGAAGAAGAGAGAGATGCCTGTAGGAGGGAGAGACGCCTGAAGAAGAGAGAGAGAGATGCCTGTAGGAGGGAGAGACGCCTGAAGGAGAGAGGATAGGTACACATGCAGGAGTACTCATGCTGGAGGTACACGCACACATGCAGGAGTACACATGCAGTAGGTACACATGCTGGAGGTACACGCACACATGCTGGATGTACACATGCAGTACACATGCTGGAGGCAAACATGCAGGAGAGAGAGAGAGACGCCTGAAGGAGGAAGATACATGCAGGAGAGAGCTGAAGGAGGGAGAGAGACACCTGAAGGACAGAGTGGAGTTCTCCCCCAATTTATTTTCGTTTCCCTAACCTAAGAGGCCACTATGGGGTTTACCAAAGGGCCTGAAATAGAAGGAGCAGAGCTCCTTACTCGGCCGGAGCCGAGGGGGGAATGGTTCTTCACCAGCTTCGCGATCTTTTATAATCCTCTATTCTGGCTGAGTTGCCAGATAGCGCAAGGTATTCCAGATAGCGCCATGTGTCCCATTAATCGTGTAACACATATATGACGGCTGTTATTCCAAATGTACTTGTATATATAATAAACTAATGAATCATATAAAATACCACAATATATATTTATATGGTTATACAAGATTCAACCGTATAAAATAACACAAGCGCCTCTTTCATTACGCGTTAATAGAATTAGTAAAGTTACCCAATAAATAAATCGTTAGACAGAAAACGAATTTTTATAAGGGTTACCCAACTAATTATGCACCAATCAATAAATAATAGCAAACGTGAATAAAGAGTTCCAATTCAATGGGTAACTATATCGACATAAGCTTGTTATTATTGTAACGTTTGCTCCCAATATAAATTTTCCTAAATAACAGTAAAACCAATTAATTGAAACTTCATTTAAATAATTTACGATACAATTCCACCAAACGAGATGAAAACTTATGAAACATATAGCCTCATTCCTGCGACGAAAAAAATGAAAAATGACGTAAAATAAAGAAATTATTCATTTGGATTTGCCCAAGCCACTATAGCGGGGTCGAATCGTGTCTCTAGGGACACGATTCGAACGAAAAAGGTCTCTAGGGACCTTTTTCGGGTCGAGGGATTATCCTTCTACAAGCTATTCGAGCAGAAATCACCACTGACTCCAGATATTAATTTTATCATTCTTATTACTTCTACAAATATTTAAGCGTATTTTAAAATATAATTTGAAGCCAATTAAATTCTACTTATTAATAAATAACTTTTTACACACAAACTACATCTTAACTGCAAACACCTTGCACATCAATTCTTATTATCATTATTATTATTATTTCTACAATGAAACGGGGTCGGGCCGAAGAACGGGTGAGAGATCTCCCCCCCCTAATATATATATTATATATATATATATATATATATATATATATATATATATATAAATGAATTTACCGTGGTACACCATGTTTGGCAAACGCCTTAGTGGTGCAAGCCTCATTTACTGATGCATATTATATATATATATATATATATATATATATATATTATATATATATATATGCTACACACAGACCGTGCATGGAACAAGGAACTCTTCTGGGATAATTAAATCCACTATAGTCCGAGTAAGTAATGACAAATACCGCCTCGGTGGTGTAGTGGTTAGCGTCGCGGACTACGAATCCATCGGCCCAGGGTTCGAGACCCGACGGCAGCCGGCGCGCAGCAAAGCCCAGCTGTTCATCCTTCCACACAATAAAGAAAGTGGTTGGTAGATAAATGGGCACCCTAGGAGGCCTAGTGGTCAAGACGCTGGGCTACTGATGGGTCGTGGTTCGGAATCCACGTTAAACTGTAGGTCTAAGGTGGAGTGAAAAGCTTGACCTTCGTCAGAATGAACAATTCGGGCGGAAGCTAACCAAAGGTTATCCAGTTTAACATGGGTTCAGAAATACATCTCGTCGATGGGGTTCGTTGCTTACTCTACCACATGGACTTTTATATGTAAGAGACCTAACCTAACCTACGAAATACATCTCGTCAGGGCCGATCCTAGAGCCATATATAGCAATAGAAATGAGCGCGATGTGTCGTTAAATACGTGATTTAAAATAACAGGACCATTTACCCGAGGCAGTAGTATATCCGAAAAACATCGTAATGCACGATTTTTCTATGTAGCAATAATAATTAACTCTTTCAAATACGTGATTTAAAATAACAGGACCATTTGACCCGAGGCAGTAGTATACCCGAAAAACATCGTAATGCACGATTTTTTCTATGTAGCAATAATGATTAACTCTTTCAAATACGTGATTTAAAATAACAGGATCATTTAACCCGAGGCAGTAGTATGCCGAAAAACATCGTATAACCTAACTATAATTTGCAACTATAGTTTACCTTGACTTTCATATGCTTCTATCCTGTTTTATTAATAAAGATTTTTAACTTTTAATAACGTATGAATAAAGATTTTTAACATTTAATTTTATTTTAGTATTTATTCATGCCACGCCGCCTTAGACCACAGCTTAACGTTGAAACCGAATGTTCTTTTTAAAATATAATTAGGATATAATTTCTTTATTATAAAATAAGTTAACAATTATGTTAACAAACAATACTAATAATTTGTAAGTAAAAAATATAATATAAGGGACTACCATAGAAATGTAAGTGCCTATAATTCGATTTTATATATATGTTACTCGTCCGGTCTCGTTATAGCGGATTGGTACACGTCATAGCTCCACCCAGCTACATCGGCAGCCAATCACGACGAACATCTGGTCTTTTGGGCGGAGCTTGGCGAATGTGCATATAAAAGGGGATATTTTCAGTTGGGAGTAACAGTAGCTATTTTCGCATCAGTGAATAATCAACCATGGACCTGTACGTCTCCCCAGACTTGTATGAAGAACGTGATACTGCAGCATTAACCACAATTAGTCTTTTCAATGCGGCTGATTGTGGCGAACTATTTTCGACGCAAACCGTAGAAGATATTTGCAGTGACGCTCCTTACAATCCGACGCAAGGGACTACCATAGAAATGTAAGTGTCCATAATTCGATTTTATATATATACGGAGAGTTGTAGTATTTCGTCAAATAGATACTAGTCAAAAATGTCAATCAATGTTATTTCCCCATTATGCTAAAATCGAAATTTTTATGGCGTTCACTCCTCGAACCAAAGATATCTTCACATAATGGGGATCTGTCTGTCTGTATACTCTGTATATGTTTTCCTTTAAGGTCCGATGAGGATTTGACACGAGTTATACAATCTTTTGAAGGGAATACGGATGATATACTAATCAGTCAACAATGTCAAATAATGTAAGTGTTTTTCGATCTTTTTGGGATAAGAAGACGCAATATATTTTCATAAATTTATTAAATGAAAGAAATCAGTACAATAAACGAATATACAAATATACGAACAAAAACATTATAATATACAACGAGTACGTACAATTGGAAAACGGTTTTTTATCTGTCTGCATACCATTTCATCGTTTCGGTGAGTGTGACACGGGTCAAATAAATTTAAAAAATTTATAAATTCTTTATCATTTGACATATGCATGAGAAATGAGACACAGTACATTCCGCAAACATTAGTAAAATATCCCTGCATACGAAATGGGTTCCATACAACTTCGGGAATATGTAACTGAGCGAGAAATTTTACAATAATAGGGTCACTCCAGGGTTGAGTACCGAGTGAATCAAAATAGTACAGGCGCTGTCTATTTTTAAAATAGACAGCGATCCAGTGAATCCCTTCATTACCGATGATGTCTGTGTTCACAATAAGACTACCGCATTCTCGCGTACTTGGCAAACTCAATGTTTCATTCTTCGCAAACACGCCGATAAATTTGGAACGTGTGACTCGCTCCATTACTTTCTGAAGTGTATTAGCATCCATTTTAAAAGTCAGTGATAACGCTTCTAAATCTATCTACTTCTATTAGGGCTTGCGATTCGAGATATACTAGTACACTAATAGGAGCGTCTATAGGCTTGGCGAATTCCAGCCGCACTGAGATGTTACCGCTCTGCTGTGGTGTTAAATGGGTATTTACGCTAGCAGATAAGTCAGGTGTAATGTCAAACGGATAAAGGTTAAATTGATCAATGAATTCTTCCTGCGTTACCCCATTACCAAGCTCATCACAATCACCTGCAATATGGGTCAGATTACTATAGGCTCTGGCACAAAGAGGTAACACAGCGTCTGATGAATAGTCCGTACCCATTGTTCCACCCAAAGCAGTGCCATTAACGTATAGAGTTATATTTTTAAGTCCGAAATTCTCGAATTTAAAGGCACTCTTTTTATATTTTCCATTCACCGAAGCGTGGTCCTGCATGCCGATTAATATCCTTTTAGGAAGATTTCCCAGGGCAATGTTTTCTATCTGCTTCGATGCCAACCCTGCAGGAACCGTATATAGTTTGATCTGCACTCTGTTAATAGGATATTTCACTGTAGCGTTTAGTAAATTTTTCTCAATTTCTAGTTGTTTTGGTGAACTTAATTTCACTCGCCGTACGCGGAGGTATGTGTCCATAATGTGAACCACAACGGACTTTGCGCCCTCTTCTTGATTCGCATCCAGATTTAAGCAGATCTCAGGACTCGTGCGGGTGAGCTTTATTTTCATATCCACCCCGTTCACAAGCAACTTCTCCTGGAAAGTGAAATCTGTGTGCAACCGTCCAAAACACTCGTATATTTTCTTTTTAGAATTTTTAAATTTGTCCTTTATACTATTTTCATCTTTAGTTTGATAATATCCCTCCGCACTTAAAAAGGTAGCCTTCGCTTCTTTGGAAAAGTTGAGGACATTTTCCAAATAGGCTCGTAGATGATAGTACCCCGTGCCTGCCGATATGTTGGTCTGATTTAAATATACGTCACACTGGTTGAATATGGCGTGCAGAAAGTTTGTTTCAGGGTATACAGCATATTTGTCATCGCAGGCCGTTCCATCAGAATGGGCTATACGTAGCTTAGCGTACATGTGCACACAGCTTGGATCAAAAAAGTAAGGACCTGAGCTGGGTATCACGAATTCTATAGGTGCACTCGGGGAACTAATTGTGTTTAAAGGGTTAATTGTAATAAAGTCACTGTGCTCAATAGAAACTTGGGTTGGCGGGAGCTCAAAAAAGGACAGCTCCGACTTACAGCATTGTGAACTACATGGGTGGATGAAGCGTGCCATGGCGAAATAGTGACTCCTCTCTCGACAAGTGGTAAACAAACTATGATTCATGAGATCAATATCCTTAGCTTATATCAGTCAAAAAAGTGGTCAACCATAGGTTTCATTCGCTTACAGCATTTCTTTTTTGATAGCCTTTTACGTTTAATACCACGTGACCCCTTCTTCTTCCGGGGAGCCCTCTTCTTCCCGCCACCACGCATTTTTCTCTTTGCATCTTTGATGATTTCGTTCCGTGTACGCTTTAAATGTTTTTTTAGGGCTTCTTTAGGTTTAGCCCCGGCCAATATGTCTTCTGCAGTGTTAAGGCCTGATTGTAGCGCTTTCCTTCCAAGGTATCTGGCACCCCTCTTCAGCAAAGGAACAGCCGTACGTAGTATGGATGAAAAAATGGATCCAAGTCCACTACCGCGCTGGTATCGCATCCCTCGATAGACGGTGAAAGGCTTTCTATCCATTATAACTCAGTGCGTCGAAAGTGTAGCTTCACTGTTAAGCTCCCGTTACCGAATGGGAAGTTTTCGCCCTCAATCGTTCTTATATATATTGTGATATTGGTTATTAAATTAGTTGCGACATTCACATAATGGGGTCTGTCATATGTAATACTCAAACTCCTTCCTCTATGGTTGGGGATGTGAGCAATGCGCAGCAGGCGTGCCTGGGTATCCCCAACAAACTGGTGCTCCACTATATTACTGTAAATATAGCACATGTCTGGGGACCTTTCAGCCAATTTCTCCATCTTCAATTGATACATTAATCTGGACAAGTTATACTGTGTCTCGTGAAATGTGTCTCTTTGGAAGGCTGCGCTATATCGGCCGTTGGTTAGAATTTTGAACTTTCTATGTTCTTTAAGACATCTGTTAGTCTTTGATTTTAGGATTAGTGTATGTGCAGGGTTGTTTACGATTTCATATACTAAATCATTCGTAAGGTTTGAGTTTCTTAAACTTACGTTTAAGCCTCTCACAACATCCTCGGCCGAACCATATTGACCCGGCCCTAGTCTTACTTCTGTACTGTAATACCGTGCAATCTTAGTCCAAGCGATGCGCATAGTTTCATCCATAGCTACCCCAGCTTTTTCACACTCGTCAATGTCTCTAAGAATCGTAAAAACGGTTTCTTCATGTTCAATATTTAAAAAGACGGTGTCCAGCTGAATTTCGCATATCCCCACCTCATACGAATCACGACCCAATTCAATGTGCCCATGGAGTTCTGTTACAAAGTTGGCTAGCGTGTTGTTAGGGTGTACAGACAGGGACGAGGAGGACGGGAGTGTGACGTAGAAATGGTTAGGAGCCATGTTGCATACTATTTAAGCTTCATTATTGCATCAGCTTTTATATAGGTGTTGAAGCTTTCTGGGTACCCTAGCCATTTCACCAGGTACATTTTTCTCCTTCCTGAACCTTTGCTTCCTAAAATTTTCTCAATTTTAAACACATTTTTTTCTAAATTAAACGCAACTTTCTGCAATTCCTCGCGGTAAAAGCCTCCTGAGATTTCTTCCCCATTCAAATCTTCAATGTAATACATCATTATCACACCTTTAGGTCTCACAGCCCTAACTTTAAAAATCTCGCGTGTCCATCCTTGCTCAAAACCCTTTGCGAATTTATTCCCCGAACGCGACAGCCTTACATAATCATTGATTTTGAAGCGCACAGAGTGTGGTGGTGGTGGTGGTGGTGGTGGTCCATCTCTTCTCGGGAGCGTACCTCTTTCTAAAACTTCGTTAGGTGTTGCCCCAATCGTGCGATGGTGTGAGCGGTTGTAGGATGATGCCAATGGTTCCAGAATGTCTAGAAATCTGTATGTTTTTATGTGTAAAATAACGGTGCATGCGTTCCTTTATGGTGCGCTGAACTCTTTCAGCTAAAGAAGCCTTATGTATAGAATTGGTTGTGTAATAGCTGATATTAAACTCTGTCAACATATTCTGAAAAGCACGGCCTATAAACTCCTTCCCCATATCCGTACAAAAATAGCCAGGAACCCTGTTTTCTTTTAACATTAGCGTTTTGGTGGCTTTAGCAACTGTTTCAGGTGATTTATTTTTCAGAGGAACTAGCCACAGATATCTAGAGAATACGTCTATTATGAATAGAATGTAGCGGTAACCATCGTTATACACAGAATATCTTTGCATGTCTGTTAAATCTGCTTGCCAAATAGAATCAATCGAGGAAGCCGTTGTCTTGGCTGTTTTAAACCTTTTTCTCACAGGCTTATGAAGCGTATAAGCGTCCTGCTCCCTCAAAAATCTTTCAACATCTTTTTTTCCTACTCCGTAAACGTGCAGTCTATCTACGCCGCCGTAAGAGGATGGGGTAGAAATGTCATAATAACGTTTAGTTAATACGTTAGCCATTTGCGTATTTTAGAGGCAGGTGGGTAGGGTTGGTTTAACCTCTTCTTGCTCCTCTTCAAAGGTGTTACCGCAGGGGGTGACGGCGCCTTCAATTGTGTCACAGGCGTTGCGTGTTCCAAGTCTTTTAACCTGTTCAGATTTCCTATCAACGTTTTAGGGACATTTATTTGTTGTAGTCTTGCTTTAATATGCTTCCATCCTGATGGTGATGGCCTATCCCACTTTCTCACCAGATCATGGACAATGTCTACGATATTCGATCCCTGTACCTTTGATCCTTCCACAATGATCTCCCCTGTATCGGTCCATTGTATGGCGGGATCCTCATTCAATAGATTATAAAGACTTAAGCCTTTACTCCTCAATGTAAGTGGGAGGGTATTTTTTAATACATGTTCGATATGTTGTGTGGCTAATCTTTTTGGTTGATCAGCTGTATCGTCGGGTACAGGTCCTATGTCGCCATCGTCCCCCGTGCTGTGCCTAATAACCACAGGAATCTCCGTAGGGCTCTTATAATTTTCGTACTCGTGAAGAAATTTCTGCAGAGCTTCTTGGTATAAGATTCTTTTCTCATCAGGTGTTTTTTCACTGTTTAATAGGGCTAACAATTCGCTTTCCATTCTTTTAAGTCTGCTTTTACGGGGATCTAGATCCGTGTCTCTTTGCAGTGAAGCGTACACCTCGTGGGGAATCACTACCACTTTCTTCATTATATTAATCTAGTCAGTAAAGGGCCCAAAACTGAAAATAAGATGGGGAGAAATGACCCTCCTGTTTGCACAATAACTCGTTTTTTCTTCGCTACAGTTTGACTTTTACGAGCGAGTGTACGTATTATGTTCTTGTAGCGGCGTAGGCGAGCCTTCTGATGGGTTTTCATTGATACATTGCAATTTATAACGTTAAGACAGATTTCACAGATGCATTTTAAAAAGTCGGCGTCGATATTTTAATAAACATCTGCTGCATTGCCCGGGGCAGTCGATGATAGATTTTTATTAATTCATGGTATTTCTTTAGTCTCTTTGTCATTCTGGAATATACACCGTTTCAGGCTCGTTTGGAAATATATTCGTTCGCAGAAGCACTCTAAACGTGTTTCGCGGATGAAGGTCGCAAAGCAAATATCCGTAACGCGTGCTTGTAGCTTCTTTATAAACTTCCAAAAACTCCTTACGCTGATTCGGGAACATTTGATTGGCTAATACCCCAATTTGTGATACATCTCTACGTTGCGCGAATAAGACTAGATATTGCGTATTTAACGACACATCGCGCATGTATCTATTTTTGAAAAATAGATTCTGATTGATGAAGAACACGCTTATGTTAAGATGGTGGGAGTATACTGTAAATGTCTCGGCAAACGTTTTATCCATCTCCAACATGAGATCGTCAATTACAATGATTGTATGTTCAGTTCCCTTTAGCGAATTAACGTCATATACACCTTTGTGGAACAAAATATCATCTTGGTACTCGTTGAACACTGATTGATACGTCGAATAGCACCATATAACTTTATGCACAAATTTCGAGAACATCTCGCCCTTTTCTTTAATGATTTTAAGCATAAACACAGTTTTACCACATCCTGTAGGTCCAGATATAATACATGTGGATGGGCTCGTGAATCTGAATTTTTCTACAGAGTCCATTTCTAACACGTCACACTCCTAAGTGGGTCATTTACAAAATATTACAAATTTTGAGTGCTGATCCTTATATTTCTTCTCCCACAGAACCGACGATGAGGTAGAGCACCCTATCATTACGGATGACGATGACAGTGTAGTTGTGATCTCCTCCCCTGAACCCTCACCAGCGATACAGGTTGCACGTCCAAAGCGGAGGTATGAGAACCCCACATCAGGTATAAAGCGACCGAAATACGTACCTGTTGCAGCAGACCCCCAACCCTCAACCTCTTACGCAACAACCTCCCCAGCAGCAGCACCTAATATACCCCCTTATTCCGCCCCCCGTTCTGTTAAGTCTACAATAATAGATCCCCAACCCTCCTACGCAACAGGGCCCCAGCAGCAGCAGCACCTAATATATCCACTAATTCCGCCCCCGTTCTGTTGAGGATGTTATTACGTTCGAGTTAGTGCGATCCGCAGCCCCACCCCCGCCTTGACTAGAAATCGGTATAGAGTCAGGGTCGACCCTAGAGTCTGTATAGCAATGGAATTGAGCGGGGATACGCAGGGTAGTACAGCGTATTATAGAGTTTGCTCTTCAGAATCGCGACGAGCGTGAGGTCAGGACGAGTCTGTCCTTTGGGTTCGGGTCAGATGACGGTGATGTAGACGATTATTGGGTGATAGTACCGTTAGACGTTTGGCTGCTGAAGATGTAGAATATATATTAGGGCGTATAATGCAAGCCGTCCAAAGTAGTATAGCCTTCAATATGGACAACTTCACGGTAAATATTGACCGTGTATTCCGTGTTGCGGGTCATAGTGCCATACCGTACACTCTTAACTTCAATTCTCCAACTATTTACCGAAGGCATATAAACGTCGATCGTGGTTGCGGCTTTATAGCAGTACTCTTAGCACGTATGTTTACTGTACAAAATACACGGACTCAAAAAATTTGGCTGCCTACGATCGTTGAGCGTGCCCGTAAACTAGCTGTAGACTGTGAACTTGAATTTGACTGTAATATGGGTCCTGAAGAGCTGAGAAAGGTAGAACAGGAAATGAATGTGCGCATAGTTATATTTGGTTTGGATGATCGCCGCCGGACTGTGTATGTTTTTAAAAGCTGTGTGAGAGATCGTACAAGGCCCCTACTTATTTTAGGATTGTCAGGGACAACGTATCTCCCCATCCGTAATAAGGGACTCAAAAATTTGGCTGCCTACGATCGTTGAGCGTGCCCGTAAACTAGCTGTAGACTGTGAACTTGAATTTGACTGTAATATGGGTCCTGAAGAACTGAGAAAGGTAGAACAGGAAATGAGTGTGCGCATAGTTATATTTGGTTTGGATGATCGCCGCCGGACTGTGTATGTTTTTAAAAGCTGTGTGAGAGATCGTACAAGGCCCCTACTTATTTTAGGATTGTCAGGGACAACGTATCTCCCCATCCGTAATATAAGGGGGCTTTACGCGAGTTATGACAAAAGTCGAAAATATGGGAGACATCATGATTTGTGTAAGGGGTGCCTCGAGTTTGCGGATGATGTAGTGAGACATAAAGAATGTCACATGGTATGTGAGCAGTGTAAAAGCACCAAATGTGAAAGCCGTGTAGTTGAGAAGAGAGACTGTGATGTGTGTAGACGCACATTTTTCAATAATAGCTGCTTTGATCTCCATAAATCAATTGGTACGTGCAGGAAAATGAGAATCTGTGAATGTGGTATGTTTCACACAATGGATAATTGGGGAAAATTTAAGCACAAGTGCGACGTAATTCACTGTCCTACATGCCAGGAGGAATATAAGGCGGATGGAGTAAAGCATGTGTGTTATATGAAAGATGCTAAGCCTAAAAATAACCCTTGTATAACTGTGTACTACGATATAGAAACATATACGAACGCTGAAACCAAAGAGGTAATTCCACATTTACTTGTGAGCCAGACCATCTGTGATGAGTGTATGGGTATCGAATGTGACGAGTGCCCCAAATGCGGTAAACGGACAAACGTTTTTAAAACGAATGTCAGCGATAGTCCTGTGAAACTATTTGTGTCCTATATTGTCAAGTTAGCCGACAAGTTCAAAAAAATGACTGTGTATATTCTCGCCCATAACGGGGCAAAGTTTGACACGCAGTTCCTTTATAAGGAGTTGCTTGAACACGAATCCTCTGAGATATTTACAGGTGATCCATTGAAAAGAGGCAACAAATTAATACAGATGCAGATAAGAGGCAATGTACAATTTAAAGATACTTTATTATTCACACCTTGTAAATTAGCAAAGCTACCCAAGGTGATGGGAGTAGCAGCTGAAGTTTCCAAAGGATACTTCCCATACACTTTCCTCACCAGCGAGACTTTAAACTACGTAGGCCCACCCCCCCCAAACATTATTTTGACTGCATGGATGAACGTGAAGACTTTGATCGATACTACGACAGTTTTAATGAAAGTAACCCTTATAATATAGCTGATGAATGTGAGCGTTATTGCGTGAATGATGTGCGCGTGCTTAGAGTATGTTTCCAGGCCTTTAGAAGTATGTACATAGCCCGTTTCAAATGCGATCCACTGCAAGTCGCAACCACCATCGCATCATTATGTTTTACGGTGTTCAAGAATAACTTCATGCCTAAAGACACCTTAGCCATTATTCACCGAAACAACCCCCGCAGTTACGGACACAAGGCTATTTACTGGCTCATACACCTGCAGCAACAAACAGGTGTATACATAAAGCACGCCCGCAACACGGGTGAAGTACCCATTAAGATTAATGGACGTGTTTTTTGGGTTGATGGGTTAAGTGAAAACCGTGTCACTGGTGTGAAGACTGTGTACTCCTTTAATGGTTGCTGGTGGCATGGATGCCCCCGTCCTGAGTGCGGTATCGTCGGAGATATCCACGGTAGTCTCCTGCCGACTGTCTTGCATCGACCCGCACCCGCGATCAACTTATAGGATCACAGTTCACTCACAAAGTCTTGTGGGAGCATGAATATGATGCACGGATGGAGACAGACGATGTATACCGTGAGGAAATAAAAACGATCAAGCGTTCAATGGTGCTGGATCCTCTCAAATGTGGTGATAGCTTGTTTGGAGGACGTACAAATCCTTTCAGACTATACTTCCACCTACGGTGGGCGTGAAGCTCCATTACTACGATTTCTGTTCTTTATACCCATACGTGATGAAGAGCCATCCGTACCCCGTGGGCGCTCCTGAGAAACTGGTGGGCCTAGCCTACCTCCATCAATGAATTTTCAAAAAATTTGAATGATCATTACTTTGGGCTCTCTTTCGTAGACGTACTCCCCCCACGCAATTTATGGATGCCGATCTTACCTGTCGTTATCGACGACAAGCTCATGTTTCCCCTGTGCGTGAAGTGCGCGGAAGAGGATAACGGCGAATGTAACCATATACCCCACCAGCGTAAGATCAGAGGCGTATATACAAGTCCTGAGCTGGCCCTAGCCGTACGCCATGGTTATAGAATACTGAAGATACACGAGGTGTGGAGGTTTCAGAAGCTCCCCAACCTTTTCACACCATATATAAACGCCTTTTTGAAGGATAAGGTTGAAGCATCAGGGTATCCGCGAGGAGTTGATACCGAAGATGAAAAGTCTGCCTATATTCAACGTTACCGCGACCGCGAAGGTATACAACTTGATCGTGTCCAAATTGTAAAGAATCCTGGCAAGCGCTTTAGTGCAAAGTTGTGTCTAAACAGTCTATGGGGAAAATTTGCGCAGAATACCGGCAGAGGGAACATTCATTTGGCACAAAGTTATAGCGATGTCTGGGATTATGCCAATGCCCCCGATAAAGAGGTCATGGAGATCGTGAATGTAGGTAATACTTACGTAATAAAGTACAACAACACTGAATTTGCCACAGATACCTCAAGGGTTACAAACATACCTGTGGCGAGCTTCACAACAGCCTACGCCCGTATAAAACTTTGGGGTCTATTGCATTCTCTTGGGCGGAGAGTATTGTATGCCGATACAGATAGCGTGATATTCACAGAGAGGGAGGGTGATTACATGCCCGCTATTGGGGAGTTCCTCGGCGAGCTCACTGATGAGATCAAGGATGAGTATGGGGACGCGCATACGCCGACTCTTTATCTCAACAGGACCTAAGACTTATGGGGTACGGGTCAGGGTAGGGGATGAAATGAAATATATCGTGAAGGCAAAGGGTATTACGCTCAACCATGCGAATCGGGAGGTTGTTAACTTTGAGTCGTTGAAGGATCTAGTATGTTTGGAACCTCACCAACTAATTGTAGGCACCCACAATTTTCGGGCGCAGAAGCTGGGAGGCGTGAAGGAACTTAGGGGTACGATGGTGTGCCGTAACACCTATAGGAAACGTTACCAGTTACCTGGCACCTATGATACCGTACCCTTTGGATACCAATGATGCTTCTAACTCACACGTCTTGTATATAATCGTATCTATTTGTAAATATATATATATATATAACTTGAATATCTCGAATCGTATTTGTAAATATATGAATATCTCAATAAATCAAATAGCGTTTCACTTTCTCCTTTGTGTGTGTGTGTGTGTGTGTGTGTGTGTGTGTGTAGGTGAAAGTTCTAAGCTCCGCCCACTGCGTGAGTCATGCTACTATCTGGGAGTCCCTGCGTGGTCAGTCGACCGCAGTAAGCCCGAGAGATCAGACGTGTATTCAGATCAGACGTATATTGAAATGGCTACCTTTAATATTGCTTGCACAACGTTTATGAAATGGTATTCAGTAAAGTGTGAGGATGTGGTGGATACCGAAAAACTTCCTATTCCCCCTCCTATGCCTCTTTTAAAGCCACATTGGATTGTGCGAAGTTCCAAGATGTACAAATACTCTACGGATGTTCTGGTGAGACTGTTGAAGGCTTTCGTTGCACAGACGATGTGCTGAAGTATGCTGCAGGGCTAAACTTTATAAAGTCTCACATACACCGTGAAGTAAAAGAAACAACGCGTGCAGAAGAGAAGCAGCAGGTATGGATAATGAGCCTTGTGGATGGGTGGTGTGACAAGCGGTATTACGTCATGCTACACCATGTCGATTACTCATACCCTACGTCTGAAAATGTGAATCTCGTGATCATGGACAATCTTAGGTGTTTTTATCACTATATTAACGTATATCATGATGAGGTTCATAGTGAGGTTGTGGCTAGTGCCATGCGTGAGTTTTTAACAGATTTTAGAGACGAGTATCGTTTGATGGGTAGAAAGGAAAAATATGAGCATATGTTCCTCTCAAATAGTGCGCCGGAGTGTGGAGATGATTAGCGCCTAGTTCTTATCCAAAGTGCGTAGGCTGGTAGTGACGAAACGGAAAAACAAATATGTGCAACAATTCGAGTCGTACGAACATGCCCATTCACGTATCATCGAGTCAGCCGCCCGTCGAACCGTTCCTGCCTGTGCCTCACACGGCTCATAGTTATCTCAGAGCTTGAACCGAGTAGACGTGCGCTCCTCGAATACGATGGAACTTCCTTTGAGCAGCATTCTCAACGCCTCGTACGATGTGTCCGTGACGAAATCGTTGCGCGTGTTCAGGCGTAATTCCGGTACCATTAGCTATGTACTGGAAACGGAATGTAGACCGACAAACAAACGGGTTTATTTAAGTATCGAGGAGATGAATAGAATCTTTGTGATAGTTGATAAGTGGTGTGAAGATCGTTATAAAATACCTGCTAACGTAGGTACAAGAAGAGAGCAGATTAGTGACGCGCCCTCATACGCCGTTGTATGTACGTTGTGTATAAATAACGATCGGCCATGCATTGATATAAGGCTTATGTGGAAGAATGCTTCTGATAATAACGCTCTTATTCCTACGCGAAACCGTTTCATCCTCGACAGAATGTTTGAAATCGTCGGATTCCGTAAACTGAAACCTATATTAGACGCGCGTGTTACGGATATGCTTTATTTTGATACAGTTCTTGAATACGCATACACTGCTCTGCTCGATGGGTTTACCGAGTGTAGGACTGGTGAGAATGGTCTAGTGCTGGATGTTTATTTAAAAAGTTTAGACTCTTTGAAATACCATGAACTTTGGTACAAAGCAATTGATCGGTACAAGGCTGAGCTCACCTACACCGTTCACCCTGAAGAACTATTTCTTTATATAACGCGCAGTTGCCGTAACGATTTAGAAGATTATTTCAATTGCCGTTATGTTGAGTGAAGAGTTCACGATTGAAAAGCTCGAGTCGGTAGAAATAAACCCTCGATTGGAAAAGCATTCTTATAAACTTGCGTTTAATAATGTAGCTAACGATGAACTCTTTGTGCGTGCTTTTGATTGTATTCTAGACGTATTTAAAGATGACTTGCCAACCGGTTGTAAAGTGGGGACAAAAATAGTACTGAACGATATGAAAGCCATTCATATCGAATACAGGTTTCCCTATACTTTAAGCGGTGAAATATTATTAAGCCGCATAGACTGCGTAATGCAGAGCAATAATGATGTAATTGTAAACTCGATTAAGACCGATTTTAGTATTTTGAAAAAAAAGTGAATTGTATATATATATTTTGATTATACGCATATTTCTATTGATTTGTGTTTATATATATAATATATATATTTTGCTTGATATTTCTCCTGTACTGTTATGTACATATTGAAGTGTATATGAAATGTATATTTTATTTATATATCACCATATTGTGTGTGTGTGTGTATTTACTGTTATGTACATATTGAAATGTATATGAAATTTATTTGAAATGTATATTTATTTTATATATAATTATGTGTATATATTTCTGTGTACATATTGAAATGTATATGAAATGTATATTTATATTATATATATATATATATATCCATAATTGTGTGTATATATTTCTGTTATACGCATATTCCTCAAATGTATATGAAATGTATATTTTATTTTATATATATATATATATATATCCATAATTGTGTGTATATATTTCTGTTATACGCATATTCCTCAAATGTATATTTATTTTATATATTTATAATAAAAAGAATGATGCAATGTTGTTTATTGTTATGCCTTCTACTACCGGTATTCTGTATACAACAGGTATCTGGCAATATTTAAGCCTTCTAAGCCAACTGGCTGATTAGGAGTCTATAATAGTGTATACAATGGTATCTGGCAATATTTAAGCCTTCTAAGCCAACTGGCTGATTAGGAGTCTATAATAGTGTATACAATGTATCTGGCAATCTGCTTCGGAAAAGAGCTATCTGGCAACTCAGCCAACTGGCTGATTAGGCGTATATAATAATAATGTATGCAATAATACTGCTAAAAAGAGGTATCTGACAACCAGCCAACTGGCTGATTAGGAGTCTATAATAGTGTATACAATGGAATACATGGCGCTATCTGGCAACTCAGCCAACTGGCTGATTAGGCGTATATAATAATAATGTATGCAATAATACTGCTAAAAAGAGGTATCTGACAACCAGCCAACTGGCTGATTAGGAGTCTATAATAATGTATACAATGGTATCGCGGTATCTGGCAACTCAAGCCATTTACGCCAACTGGCTGATTAGGAGCCTATAAAACAACGCCAGCCCGGCTGGAAGTCTTAATGTGCACTTGGCTCCTGCCAGGTGAACACCTCTCCTCCTTTCTCTCCTCCTCCTCTTTCTCTTGGGGGATAACGCCGCCTCCAAGTTTTCCCCCCACCCCCCTTTCCCCCACCCCCCTTTGCAACAACCCCTTTGCAACAACCCCACCCCCTTTGCAACAACCCCCACCACCCTTTGCAACATTACATAATAACCTGCAACATTCCTGCACTCTCCCTTTTGCGGCTATACTACTGACATTATATATTTGGAAAATATGAAACCCCTCGGGCTTATTGCGGTTATCCTTTAAATATACCATTCCACGAATGTAATTCCCGGGGCGCGTTTATTATTAATTTTAACAAGAGTACAGTGAGGTATGGTATTTGGTAATTAAAAATAAGAACTAAAAATAGTTTAAATATTATAGTGACATTCATATCAAATATAGTTACATGATTATTTCTTTGAATTAAAACTGGAATTTAGTTAACTTAAGGTGTTTAATATTACTTTACGTTTAACAGTATAGCAAA
The DNA here is from genome assembly GCA_023014485.1 of Bathynomus jamesi. Taxonomy (NCBI): domain Eukaryota; kingdom Metazoa; phylum Arthropoda; class Malacostraca; order Isopoda; family Cirolanidae; genus Bathynomus; species Bathynomus jamesi. The sequence goes on from JAJOZX010003891.1 coordinate 283,266, forward strand.
AGAATTAAGTGACAAATTTTAAGTAAGAAAAGCTTATAAATTCATTATTGCAAGTTTCATTATTGCAAGGAATAGGCTTGTGTGTGTGTATTGATTATATATATAATCAATCAATGCCCAAGACGCTTGTAATTATAACTTAAGTGAAAGTAAAATGAAAAATTTTAACACCTTTTTTCTTCACAAAGCATCATTGCTCCCATACGCGTATTTCTTGGTACGAGCAACTCGCATCAGCATTGCCAAGCAAACGGGAGCTCAATGTACCGACGAGGCCTCCGTACGTAGTTCATCACCACTGAAAGCAACAATGCTCTTTTGTTATCCCATTTCAAGTTATATCCAAATCCGTATTCGTTTTCGTGCAATTTTCATTAGTTTGTATTGCAGACACCTCCAGTTATCAGTCTAGGTGCATGATTTTTCAGGAGCAAGATGCACGGCAAGTTTGTGTTTCCTTCCCAAAGCAGCACAAATTTACCTGTATCAGTTAGTCATCCATTCTTTTTTATTATTGTATAGAAGGATGAAGCCGGGGCCAGCGGATTCGTAGTCAGTAATGTTAACCATTGCACCATATATATATATATGTGTGTGTGTGTGTGTGTGTGTGTGTGTGTGTGTGTGTGTGTACACCTCGTCAGGGTGAATAGGTGACGAGGTGTACTTCTGAATACACGAAAGGCCTTGGAATCATTTTTCTTTTTCCTTCTGGGTTTGCATCATTCATTTATTTCACGTGTTTAATTGTGAAATTCATCCCATATACAGTATATAGTGGGTAGTAGTTAGCGTCGCTGACTACGAATCCATCGGCCCTGGGTTCGAGACCCGACGGCAGCCGGCGCGCAGCAAAACCCAGCTGTTCATCCTTCCACACAATAAAGAAGTGGTTGGTAGATAAATGGGTACCCTATTTGGCCTAGTGGTTAAGACGCTGGGTTGCTGATGGGACGTGTTCGGATTCCACGTTAAACTGTAGGTCTAAGGTGGAGTGAAAAGCTTGACCTTCGTCAGAATGAAAATTCAGGCGGAAGCTAACCAAAGGTTAAGGTTATATATATATATATATATATATATATATATATATATATATATATATATATATAAACACATTTTTTAAAAATATATTTTGGATTCTGGTTCATTAACCATGTAGCCAATTTAGAATGTAATCTGTTTATGTTATATTCGTCGAAAAGAGAAAAGAAAAGCATACGAATTTCTCTTAATCTTGTTTTGTATATAAAAATATTGATAAAATCTGAGCCGTGATTTTCTCATTCTCTCTCTACGACCAAAAAGCTGTGATGCTTCCAAGAGACGAGTGATCCGTGGCCATATTATAAATTTTATAGGAATATATTTATCTTTGATGATATTTCCTCTTATCTGTGGCTCGTTTACTGGTAAAATTGAGTCATTTGGAGCTGGTGTTGATAAAAAGAGATTGAACTGGGGAGGCAAATGCGAAGTGGAGGAATGTCGTGAGAATTTTTGTCCATAAAAATGACAACAATAGCACGCTTCATATATATATATATATATATATATATATATATATATATACTGTATATAAACTTATGTCGGAAGCCGAGATTAAAGAGGGGCTATAAAGGTGAGGGGAAAGTAAATAAAGGTCAACTGTAAATTGTCGTCTTTTTCTTTTCACCAAACTCGAGTAATCAAGTTTCATCTTCCGGTTTTCATTTATCGAACAAAGGAAGAGGATAGCAAATAATTAGTTAAAATATAGAAAAGGACGTGTCCAAAAACTAAAGTTTTCGCATACGTCATCCTTACATCATGATGGCAACACTTGTATGTCGATTATTTATTCATCGAAGAAAAGTAGAATTCATAAATAGCTTTTTGCAGTTGAATAAGAGCTAATCATATACGAGTTCTATCGGATGGTATTATCTATGCTACGCCATCGTACAACAAGCATCTGTATGTGTATTTATATATATAATATATATGAGGGGTTCCGCGTCTTACGGTACCTAAGCGCCAAAATTAAAATTCGTCAGAAATCGCCTCCAAAGTTCAGCAATATTCTAGCAATAGTATCTCTGTTATTAATTGAGCTAGAACGTTCATTTTTTGCTAAATTAGAGTTCTAAGTATGTTAATGAAGATGTTGATGAGTTTTTGGAATAGATTTTCATATTTTATATATATAGTTTTTAATTTTTTTATTTTCTTATTATGCCGAACTTTGGGTGAACTTTTGGCTGGCGATAAGGTGAAAAAAGTAGTTCGCTTCATAAGGTTTTCAACCATACTTCTAGTGTCGTAAGGTCATTATAACCCAAACCACGCGATAGAGAAAGGGTGAAAATAGTGATATCCATCAAAAACACGTTTTCGCCTGTGGTGGCACTTAGGTACCCGAAGACGCGCGATCTCTCATATATGGGATACAACTCAGAATGGTCCCCTGAGAACTTTTGTTATTCCTAGACCGTGCATGGAACAAGGAACTCTTCTGGGAAAATTAAATCTCAGCATTAAACCCTAGATCCTGTCCCAAAGATGGATCATATCTGCTTGGCAGATAGCTAGTGAGGGAAGCTATATTTTGGGGCCTCTTTGCGAGTGACCCGTTCCCCACGTGGGGCTAGCATGCGAGTTAAAATTGACTGCACTCGAGACTAGGAGGCTAAGGGGTGATCTAATCCAGGTTTTTAAAATTATGAATGGGTTCGATAACGTAAATAGAGATAGCTTTTTCGAAATAGCATAATAAGGTAGAACTAGAAGTAACAGGTGTAAACTGACAAGTAGAAGGTTCGAGACAGCAGTTGCCAAACCTTTTCTGCGCATAGAATAGTAAATAGGTGGAATAGTTTGCCGGTAGAAGTAATTAGTAGCACGTCTCTAAACATGTTTAAAAATCGATTAGACGCAGATTTTGATAGATTGAGTATAGTTTAAGGTAGTAAAATTAAGGTTTTTGTGGTTTGGAACCCACGTAAAACTGTAGGTCCCCTCCGCCATCACGGAGGACATGCGCAATACACAATTACAAACACAGTTAGGTACACCAGCCATGAGTGGATCCTAGGTCTTTGTTGGTTTGAAACATTATAACATTATATATATATATATATATATATATATATATATATTATATATATATATATATATATATATATATATATAAAATTAGATTGAGATTGAGCCCGACTCTAAGAACCATTTTATATAAGAGTTTTTATCATAGGAATAGTTTTAATACACTTTCATGATTGAATTTGTTATGGGAATATCTATAGAAGCCTTTAACACCACTCATCTACTTTATATTCATTGAGAGTTATCGGAAGTCTGAAGACACTATACAATATTGATTATAGGTTGCTGACACCATTCCTATAAAGAAAACTTGTAAAGATATGAACTGTTTCATAGATTAACAAAGTTTGGAAGAATATGTAATTTTTATGCCTGCAAAAGAGAAATGAAATATGAAAATAAAAACCCACTCTAATAGACGAGTTTATTTCCACAACAGTTTCGATGCCCACTGGCATCCTCCTCGGGTGGATACAGAAAAACGAATGAACCAAAACAAGAGGAAAACAGTCCAAGGATCGTTAAGAAATTCGCACCTAGGTTAGGTCCCGTTCTCCCGACACCGGAAGGGCATTTTCATTAAAGGGTCCCGCTTATAAGTACATTCGCACAAATTTAAAACTATCTTCTTGTTCTATACATACATATTCTATTATTATAGAAATGAGAAATGAAAACTTTGTTTTGGTACATACTAGTTTACAAATGTCCGACATCACGAGTTCTTCAATGGCATGAAAATTTCAATTAAAAACTATTAGGTTCGTATGGTACAAGGCCTCAATTTGACAGTCCTAAATACTTTATATTATTTTACTGGACAGATACCAAAAATCAAATTTCTTTTGTTTCAAATCCTGAAACAAGAAGTAGGCCTATTTAATACTATTTGAGGCGTACTTGTTTCAGTTATTGGATAAGAATACTGGTGAAAGCTCTGCATAATGAATGTAAAAACTAGCAATAGATTGAAGATGTATGTCACTGCATTGACGTGCAATGAACAGATTTGTTATAAAAATAAATTTGAAGCGTAGGGGATAGGGGTATCGGCGAGCACTTCAGTGAATAAAAACCTTAAAACCTTCGTTTATTCATTATTGACGTTTTACTTCAAAGAGAACTATTTTGGAAGGAAAAAATTGAATTTGAATGGAAAATCTTTGTACGTCGATCGCTGACAAATCTCGATAGAATATATATATATATATATATATATATATATATATATATATATATATATATATATATACACACACACAGTGTGTGTGTATGTGTAATTTAGGGTGGATCGATTTTACATTTTTCGATTTCCATATTCTAATAGAGACAAAAACTTGCGCATGCATGAGAAAATAGCCTCTGCAAAATCTTAGCTTAATAGGTAATCATCTTCTGCCCCCGGCAGAGCGATGAAAATCATATTTTAGTAGTCAAAAACGTATTTTTCTTATAATTTTTAAAATATAAAATTTTGCGTGTGTGTTGTTTCATGCCTAAGCAACGATATAAATGCTATGGGAAATATATAAATGCATTATTTAAGACAAGAGCCGATCTGAAAATATGTATAAAATATACATATTTTCAGATCGGCTCTTTGTCTTAAATAATGCATTTATATATTTCCCATAGCATTTATATCGTTGCTTAGGCATGAAATAACACACACGCAAAATTTATATTTTAAAAATTATAAGAAAAATACGTTTTTTGACTACTAAAATATGATTTTCATCGCTCTGCCGGGGCCAGAAGATGATTATTATGCTAAGATTTTGCAGAGGCTATTTTCTCATGCATGCGCAAGTTTTTGTCTCTATTAGAATATGGAAATCGAAAAAAATGTAAAATCGATCCACCCTAATGTGTATATATATATATATAAATTAATTAATTTTAACTCCTGTACTTCTTGTAGGAGAGTGTTGCTTTAGATCCCTGATAAAATAAAGGTCACCTCGACAGGATGTGTTTAACAGTAAATTCAAGTGTATTTCGGTTAAATTAAGTCAGTTTAGGTTTGTTCAGATCAGCTTATGCTAAGTCCTATTAGGTCGTGTTACGTTAGGTTTGGCAACATTGAAATAGTTTGTATTTGACATATGTGGAATTTATAGGATGTAAATTTATTTTAGTATCGTCTCTCGGTATTCTATTCTTACAAATATCTTTGACCCGCTTTCGGGCTCTTTTAACGTTTCAAATATTAATATCAGGATCATAATTACGTAATTAATTAACTCTTTTTATTTATTTCTCGCAGATGTCTTTAATCTTCCCAAAAGAATCATTTAAGAACTTTTTTTCTTTTTTTTTCCGCACAATTTCTCTTTCAATGACGCTTTCTTCGTCTCCAACAGATCTTTGACACGAATTCTGCGAGTAATCCGCAGATTACGTTCCGGATTACGTTTTGGAGGGAGAATTGCATGTCTTTCTCAATGGAGGTTATTGCCGTATCAGTGTCTTATGCGACGTTCAGAAAACACACACACACACACACATATATATATATATATATATATATATATATATATATATATATTATGCGCACTAAAAACCACCAGGGGAAAGAAAACCAATATCGATCGAGCGCTTTAATGTGTATTTAATAACAAAGTTTCTTATGATTTTACAGACCTTGTAAATGTATTGTTAAATAGACATAAATAAGTGAAATGAAAACTGATTTTAGAGAGAATTTTGCTGCACAAGGCCCTATACTGATATATATATTAGGGCTGACCAACTCATATCAAAACTTCGATATCAATCGAAGTAACTAGATTTCGATATCGATCGAAGCATTTTTCGGTATTAAAAAATCCCGCCGATGTATGTCAGCATTTATTTGCAGAATAGTTAATCTTTACGCTAGGGTGATGGGCGGCGCCATCCTGATTATTTTGTTCGAAAAAGTGGCTCTCTGTCGGACGGTGATGTGGAAACGAGCTTAGCCGTGTTGTAATACACTTTTCATTCGTGAAGTCACGTTCCTTTCCTTCCTATTTTCACACGCAAAACACGTGAAATACCAAAACAACTTTGAAAACAATTAAATTCTCTTTCGTTGGTTGCGGATAAGCCGTATTCGGACCATGTAGAAATAAATTTTGCTTTATCTTTGTGTGCTCGTTTCGTAACGGTAGCAACGAAAAACTGTGTGTGTGAAAATAGAAAAATGAGACATACGAAGGATTTAAACAGTTTAAAACTCAGAAATAGCCCAGGAGAGTTTCGTTATTTTCAATATCGATCGAACTTTCTTCTATCATATATCGATCGAAGTTTCATCTCACACTCGATGGAAGACAAATTCTGCTGGTCTAACAGATAATAGAGTTCATATATATATATATATATATATATATATATATATATATATATATATATATATGAAAATTATTTCACGAAAGTAACACGTGAAAAATATTTATGATGAATAAAACCACGAAGGAAAGGAAACATAGAATGGTGCTCAAGCGCTTTCGTCTAATGACATCCTCAGGAACACTGAAGTACATAAAGAGTTACAGCCTATATATAGGTTACAGAAAAAAAAAAACGGAGAAATAAAAATAAAAATTAAAAATTAAACATTAAAGGATTGTGGGAGGAGCATACAAATTTGTAAGGAAAAACTACCGATTTTTAGCACAAGATCAAATGAATTGTTTCCAACCGATGTTATAGATAATTAAAAAAAAAAATACAAATTTATACTGGAAATCTGCCCGGGCTTTAGCACTCTGCCCTTCTTGTTTAAGTTCGATGTATATAAAAATAAATTGAAAAATAAAAGTTATTAGAGTAGCATACAAGTTTGCCAAAGATTTAGCGTTCTACTCTTCTTATCTAAATCTGTTCTGAATGAATTCAAAACAACAAGATCGAATTGAAAAAGACCTTTGCTTATGTTGAAGTTATTTGTAAGTTGGATAATGGCAGACTCAAGAATATTTCAATTAACAATGTTGCTAGAGTGAAATAAAACTGAAGCATTATTCCAATCAATACAGTGGGATAACTCTGTAAAAGGAATCACATTGTTTACAACCAATTTTATAGATAATGCCTGAATTATTGGTAGGGCTATTTTTTACTATGATATTTTTCACAATATTGTTATATGAAAATACTACATTAATATCCAAAAGTTTAAGTACATTAGCAACGCCTAAAAAGCCCGGGAAAAATGGAAGTACTAAAATATCCTTTGAAAGTGTGAGTGTTATTATTCACACGATAGAAGGTTCGTTTTGCCTTGTTAAGACAAGATTCCATAAACGCAGGTGGGTATCACAGATCACTTCCAATACCGTTGTTTTTTCCAATTCGGCATCGATATGTTCGGAACTGGCGATCCTAAGAGCGCGGAGAAACATTGAAGAAAATATGGCCTTCTTAATGGGGGTGTCATGTCCAGAGTAAAAGTGTACGTAGGACAAATTGTTTGTTTTTTTCCGATAGATACTAAACTTAAAAACTTGGCTTTCCCTATGTACAGGCACATCCAAAAACGGGATTGAGTTGTCTTGTTCCACTTCTAAAGTAAACTTAATGGAGGGGACTTGATCATTTAACTGAAGGAGGAAGTTATCCAGGTCACGATTCATGGGCCAGACACATAAAATATCGTCGACGTACCGCAACCAAGGGATGCCAATCCCCACGATTCTCGGAATGTAAGTAATTTCGAAAAACTCCATATAAATATTGAAGAGGAGGGGCGACAAGGGGTTGCCCATGGCCATCCCAAAAGCTTGTTGATAATACTCGTTATTGAAAGTGAATTTACAGTCTTTGATGCAAAGCTTAATAAGTTCCAAAACAATGTGTGAAGGTAGTGGCAGGTCATACTTATGTAATTCTTGGGAGAGAAAGTCAAGCATATCGTCAATCGACACTTTTGTAAACAATGAACAAACGTCAAAACTGATCAATCTATCGTTGGTTTCAGTACGTGCACTATTCAATTTTTCAGTAAGATCCATGGAATTTTTTACATGTGAATCAGAGATAGTTCCGAGAATGGGGGACAAGACTTTGACAAGCCATTTGGAGAGTTTATAAGTAATAGAGCCCACCGAGCTAATAATAGGGCGCATAGGGTTGCCAGATTTGTGGTTTTAATAAGACCGTAAAGGTAGGGCAACCCTATGCGCCCTATTATTAGCTCGGTGGGCTCTATTACTTATAAACTCTCCAAATGGCTTGTCAAAGTCTTGTCCCCCATTCTCGGAACTATCTCTGATTCACATGTAAAAATTCCATGGATCTTACTGAAAAATTGAATAGTGCACGTACTGAAACCAACGATAGATTGATCAGTTTTGACGTTTGTTCATTGTTTACAAAAGTGTCGATTGACGATATGCTTGACTTTCTCTCCCAAGAATTATATAAGTATGACATGCCACTACCTTCACACATTGTTTTGGAACTTATTAAGCTTTGCATCAAAGACTGTAAATTCACTTTCAATAACGAGTATTATCAACAAGTTTTTGGGATGGCCATGGGCAACCCCTTGTCGCCCCTCCTCTCCAATATTTATATGGAGTTTTTCGAAATTACTTACATTCCGAGAATCCTGGGGATTGGCATCCCTTGGTTGCGGTACGTCGACGATATTTTATGTGTCTGGCCCATGAATCGTGACCTGGATAACTTCCTCCTTCAGTTAAATGATCAAGTCCCCTCCATTAAGTTTACTTTAGAAGTGGAACAAGACAACTCAATCCCGTTTTTGGATGTGCGTGTACATAGGGAAAGCCAAGTTTTTAAGTTTAGTATCTATCGGAAAAAACAAACAATTTGTCCTACGTACACTTTTACTCTGGACATGACACCCCCATTAAGAAGGCCATATTTTCTTCAATGTTTCTCCGCGCTCTTAGGATCGCCAGTTCCGAATATATCGATGCCGAATTGGAAAAAATCAACGGTATTGGAAGTGATCTGTGCTACCCACCTGCGTTTATGGAATCTTGTCTTAACAAGGCAAAACGAACCTTCTATCGTGTGAATAATAACACTCACACTTTGTCAAAGGATATTTTAGTACTTCCATTTTTCCCGGACTTTTTCGGCGTTGCTAATGTACTTAAACTTTTGGATATTAATGTAGTATTTTCATATAACAATATTATGAAAAATATCATAGTAAAAAATAGCCCTACCAATAATTCAGGCATTATTTATAAAATTGGTTGTAAACAATGTGATTCCTTTTACATAGGTCAGACGGGAAAGGATTTGCACACACGTATAAAACAGCATCAATATTCCGTTAGAACAGGACAGTCGTCCAGTGCCCTTTTTGTCCATTTGTCAGAGTTATCCCACTCTATTGATTGGAATAATGCTTCAGTTTTATTTCACTCTAGCAACATTGTTAATTGAAATATTCTTGAGTCTGCCATTATCCAACTTACAAATAACTTCAACATAAGCAAAGGTCTTTTTCAACTGGATCCCGTTGTTTTGAATTCCTTCAGAACAGATTTAGATAAGAAGGGTAGAACGCTAAATCTTTGGTAAACTTGTATGCTACTCTAATAACTTTTATTTTTCAATTTATTTTTATATACATCGAACTTAAACAAGAAGGGCAGAGTGCTAAAGCCCGGGCAGATTTCCAGTATAAATTTGTATATTTTTTTTTTAATTATCTATAACATCGGTTGGAAACAATTCATTTGATCTTGTGCTAAAAATCGGTAGTTTTTCCTTACATTTTTTTATGCTCCTCCCACAATCCTTTAATGTTTAATTTTTTATTTTTATTTTTATTTCTCCGTTTTTTTTTGTTTTTTTTCCCTAACCTATATATAGGCTGTAACTCTTTATGTACTTCAGTGTTCCTGAGGATGTCATTAGAGGAAAGCGCTTGAGCACCACTCTGTGTTTCCTTTCCTTCGTGGTTTTATTCATCATATATTATATATATATATATAATATATATATATATATATATATATATATATATATACAGTATATATGTAAAAAGTGAACAATGAACAATTCCTACACCATCATTATATGGATTCATTGTCTTAATGCAGAACTTATGTTCGTATAGTTTTATGTTGAATGTTCATTTTTACATAAGAAACCAAAATCGCCTAAGCGAGTTTTTGGATAGAATTTCGATTTGTACGTCTTTATTCATTACTGTATCTCTCTAATTCATCTTTTCTAATAATGACTTATACACTATGGCGTCATAAAATAACTTTATTCTCTTTACGTTTCCCATACTTTGTACACTGAATCACGTTCTTAGTATTTGGACATCTTCCGTATTCAATGTATGGTAAATTCTTTAGTAATAAGGTTGTGGTGTTATGTAGTATAAATATCATTATTCAACCATACTCATTCTTACAATCATGTTCTTTCTTGACCGCTATCCTTTATTAATTTTATTACTTATTCATTCATCTACCTATTGTCTACTTATGCCCTATCAACTTATCAGTCTATGTTTACTCGTGTCTATATTACGCACACAACCTATTGTGTGACGAATGATATGTGTACAATACTGTGTGCAGTCGTACATGTCTATTGACGATCATGATTACGTACATGTATTCTTTTTACGTTTTATTTTATTTTATTATTTCACCTCCCGCATTGAACTCAAAAATGCTGAGTTAAGTTATAAAATTCCACTCACTACGACAGAATCGAGCGCCTCAAAGATAAAATACCTCCGTTCGCTCTGATTTCAAATTCAAAACATATTATAGCATATTATTTCGTAAATAAATTATCTCGTAAGTGCCATGTACGTTGTATTATATTTAACATCTTAATTGTCTATTAATGTGAGGCACTGAAAAAAAAAAAAAAAAGTTATAGTAACTGTTTAATTGTAATTAGCTGTAATACTTTAATTTAATATAACGTAATGTACTTTAATGAAGCTGTAATTGGTAATAATTTGTAATGTACTTCATTGAAACTGTAATTAAATGTAATGATTTAATTTATAATGTAAGAATGTACTTTAAAATGGAAGTGTAATTAAACAAAAAGTAAATGTGAAGTAATCCATAATTGTAATCGTAATTGTAATGAACCAAAATTAATACGTACTCAGTCGTGTACTTAATTTGTACTTATATGTACTATTACGAAATGATATCGCCTTCATAAATGTAGACTCGGCGAAAAATACAAATTAGTTTTTATTTTATTTTTATTTTTTTAAATTTTTATTTTGCAATCTTTTAAAACATTTGATCATGTGTTTAAAAAGGGGGGAAATTTAACCTTCAACTGTCCTCCCCCAAAACATTTAAGTTCAGCTATATTATACATGTATTTGTAAAATTACAGCACTTCTTCATTGCACTTCTTCATTAGACTTCAGATTAGCATTTCATTAGGACTCCTTTGTTAGCAGCCTCGCTTCGGGGAGGGGGCAGAGGCCCCGTGCCTTCTTAATATTTTTAGATTCCGGCCTGAGCCATGGTCGAAAGAGGTCGAACCTCTACCCCTGTAAATTCAGAGTACTAACTGTATTTTTTGAGAAGTAAACCACAGTAAAAGAAGTTTTTTTTATCTTTTTCCTTCGAGCCTTGTTCTCTTCAGGAACTCAGTCAGTTAAGTCGACAAGTTATAAAAGAAAAGTCGATAATTTTAGTATCAGAGAAAGTATCAGAGAAAGTATCAGAGTATTATAAAGAGAGAAGAATTAAAAATTGGCGACCCTTTGCCCAAATTAAGAGACAACCCAAGCACCATAGAAGATATTGGCATAACAGTCTGGCGAGTCTGTAGCCAAGAGTTTAACAGAGTGGCGACCGAAAAGAATTAGAATGTTATAGAAGAAATATCCGTTGCAGCCTCCTAACTAGAACCCCCGTCGATCCGAACCGACTCAGGGCCATAAAAGGGGGGTTAACATTTGGCGACCCTATACCAGGATAAACACATAGAAGAAGGAAGATAACAAAACTGGCGACCCTTTAACCAGGATTAGAAGAATATTTTAAAAACAAGAAGATTTTAAAAACAAGAAGATTTTAAGAAGAGGCCACTCTTTGGCCAAGATAGAAATTACCCTGCATCAGGATAAAACCAGTTGACAGGCGTGTCACGACTTCCAGTTCGTAACATCCACCCTTGAACCGGTGTGTCACGACTCCAAGTTCCCCACGCCTAGTTTTCATCTAAGAAGAAGTAGCCAGGAAGACGTCTTCAGGACACGTCTCAAGGAAATTTTGTTAAGTACAGAGTTTGTATTTTTAAGTAATTTGTAAACATTTGAAAAGTCAGTATTATAACAGTTAATATTTAGTATTAAGTCAGAATTTACAAGAAACACGGTGAACATTGCAGACACCAGTGATACATTTGCTTTTATTGAAACAGTTAATTTCAAAGAGTTAATTTCAAAGAGAGTTAATTTCAAAGGGAGTTAATTTCAAAGAGAGTTAATTGTAACAGAGTTAATTGTAACAGAGTTAATTGTAACAGAGAGTAAATTGTAACAGAGAGTAAATTGTAACAGAGTTAATTTCAAAGAGAGTTAATTTCAAGAGAGTTAATTTCAAGAGAGTTAATTTCAAGAGAGTTAATTTCAGTTATTTTCAGTTATATTCAGTATAGAATAATTTTATTTTATGTATCAAACATAATAGTATCGTACCTTCGTGTACATTAGAGTGAAATGTTGTTTACATTTTATATTTTTGTTTGCAATTTTTTTTTAATTATTGAATTGAATTGACTTGCAAATTAAGAGAGAGAGAGAGTTTAGAGAGAGTTTATAGAGTTATAGAGTTACTTGAAGCAGTTTCAAGTTCCATTTTCAGTTTTCAGACAGTTTCAGTTGGTTGTAACCAAAAGGGACAACCAAACCCCGAGATTTATAAAGATACTTGAAGTAATTTTTTAAGTCATTTTTTTGAAGTCAGTTTTTGAAGTCAGAAGGTTGCACCAAGAGGGTCAACCAAACCCCAGAGGTTTAATAGTCTCCACTTGATAAAGATCAAGTGCAGTCATTTTCCGTTTTCAGTTAATCTTCACTTGATAGCACTTCAAGTGCAAGACAGTTTAAGTTTCAAGATACTTGACAAGCGTTCAAGTTAGACAGTTTAAGTTTCAGAATACTTGACAAGCGTTCAAGTTAGACAGTTTAAGTTTCAGAATACTTGACAAGCGTTCAAGTTAGGTTCAGAATACTTGATAGAGTTCAAGTCAGTTTTATTCAAGTCAGAGAGTTTTATTTGAAGTCAGAGAGTTTTATTTGAAGTCAGAGTTTTATTTGAAGTCAGAGAGTTTTATTTGAAGTTAGAGAGATTTATTCCAAGTCAGAGAGATTTATTCCAAGTCAGAGAGATTTATTCCAAGTCAGAGAGATTTATTCCAAGTCAGAGAGATTTATTCCATGTCAGAGAGATTTATTCCGTCATTTTTATTTCGAGTCCCAAGTCATTTTTATTTCGAGTCCCAAGTCATTTTTATTTCGAGTCCCAAGTCATTTTTATTACAAGTCCCAAGTTATTTCAATGCAGTTAATTGAATTCAACTTTTTCTCTGTAATTTAAGAGAATTTAATTTAAGAAAATGTAATTTAAGAATTTAATTCAACCTTTTTTTTGTGTTGTAAAAGAAAATTTAATTCAACCTGAATTGACCGGGTTGCGTCTTTAGTTAACCTTTCTTTGTTTTGTTGTAAGAAGGAAATGGACCAATTTGTCTTTTCTTTTTCATGCCATTGTTGCGTATATAAATATATAGGTAAAATGACATTTATTATTTGTAACAAAACCGTTTTTACAATTGTTTGTAATGACTTTGGTAATTATTGTAATGTATATGAGGAACATGCCGTCCCTCCGTTTGTTCAACTTTTTAAATTTTTGTTTTAAGTAGTGTGACAAGCAATCTTTTTTTACAAAAAAAAGAGCAAAGTGCTCACGAAAGACGTATTGTCAATTTCAAACTTATACCCCCTGCTTAGTCACTCAATTCCCCCGTATGATCGTACATACCCTAAATTTCAGTTGTTTGTTCTTTTTTGTCATTTAATTTTAATAAAACTTCTACACAATAAAACGTATGTATTTGTCTATATGCAAACAAGTTTTCAGATTAAAAAAATCAAATAATTCAAATTCTATCAACATTCAACGAAAGAGTATAATTTTTCTACTTAACATGCAAAAAATTATTAAACGTTTTAATATTTTTTTTTATTATATAAAAATAATTTTTAATGTAAAATTTATCTGAGATTATTAAAAGAAAAGATTGTTCGAAATGCTTCCTCCCATTTCAATAACTTTTTTATTCTTGGCCGAAACTCATCTATGGCTCGATTTACTTTTATTTTTTAGAATATTATAAAATTGTATTTAGCTCGTTGAAATGCATAATTGATTCATATTTTTAATTTGTATTTTTATTTTTATTTTGTTCAATTAATCGTGAGTAACTGTCCTTAAATTGTTATTGTACCATTTGTAAGGTATCAAACGAAAATTATAGTCAAATTGACATACTACTACAGTATATGGTTATGAATTTTAGTAGTCGAATTTAATTGTCTCGAAATTATAAAATACACACTTTGTACCCAATAAACATAAATACACATTTGACCACAGGTCTATACATCATCCACTACGTAATTCGATTTGTACCTACAACAGTCAATAAAAATGCATGTATGCACACTATATATATATACATACAAACCTTATGCTAAAATCATTGAATATTTAGTTACTTGAACAATCCTATCAGCTAATCTGTCCCCGAAATTGTAAAATACACACTTTGCACCGAATACACCCAAATACACACTTGACCACAGGTCTATACATCATCCATTACATAATTCGATTTTTTATCTACAATAGTCAATAACATTAGTTATCAATTGTACTATCATGGAAGCCTCGAAAAATCCCTGAACTTTAAAATTTATATTTTTCCCTTTTACTCTATTCATTATGTACATAATTTTTCCCACAGAAAAATAAAAATTTTGTAAAAATTTTTAACCATATCAATGTTTGTCTAACTTAATTGTTTGTCTAAATTAACGTATTAATCCTTTATTCTGTTTGTATAAAAGTAAAGTTTTAATCTTTGAATTTTTATATTTTATCATAGCCATCTAAGCGAGCGTCATGTTAAAAATTTGATTACTCTGCATTGTACTCAACTACCCGAACTCGTTCAGTATAAAATTTGTATTGTAAAGAATGTCGTCATCTAACTTGAATTACTTCGATGATATTTTCTCAATTGTATTATATTGTATTATATTATTGTATTAATACCATTTTGGGGGGAAATACTGTAAAAAGTGAACAATGAACAATTCCTACACCATCATTATATGGATTCATTGTCTTGATGCAGAACTTATGTTCGTATAGTTTTATGTTGAATGTTCATTTTTACATAAGAAACCAAAATCGCCTAAGCGAGTTTTTGGATGGAATTTCGATTTGTACGTCTTTATTCATTACTGTATCTCTCTAATTCATCTTTTCTAATAATGACTTATACACTATGACGTCATAAAATAACTTTATTCTCTTTACGTTTCCCATACTTTGTACACTGAATCACGTTCTTAGTATTGGACATCTTCCGTATTCAATGTATGGTAAATTCTTTAGTAATAAGGTTGTGGTGTTATGTAGTATAAATATTATTATTCAACCATACTCATTCTTACATCATGTTCTTTCTTGACCGCTATCCTTTATTAATTTTATTACTTATTCATTCATCTACCTATTGTCTACTTATGCCCTATCAACTTATCAGTCTATGTTTACTCGTGTCTATATTACGCACACAACCTATTGTGTGACGAATGATATGTGTACACTACTGTGTGCAGTCGTACATGTCTATTGACGATCATGATTACGTACATGTATTCTTTTTACGTTTTATTTTATTTTATTATTTCACCTCCCGCATTGAACTCAAAAATGCTGAGTTAAGTTATAAAATTCCACTCACTACGACAGAATCGAGCGCCTCAAAGATAAAATACCTCCGTTCGCTCTGATTTCAAATTCATAACATATTATAGCATATTATTTCGTAAATAAATTATCTCGTAAGTGCCATGTACGTTGTATTATATTTAACATCTTAATTGTCTATTAATGTGAGGCACTGAAAAAAAAAAAAAAAGTTATAGTAACTGTTTAATTGTAATTAGCTGTAATACTTTAATTTAATATAACGTAATGTACTTTAATGAAGCTGTAATTGGTAATAACTTGTAATGTACTTCATTGAAACTGTAATTAAATGTAATGATTTAATTTATAATGTAAGAATGTACTTTAAAATGGAAGTGTAATTAAACAATAAGTAAATGTGAAGTAATCCATAATTGTAATCGTAATTGTAATGAACCAAAATTGATACGTACTCAGTCGTGTACTTAATTTGTACTTATATGTACTATTACGAAATGATATCGCCTTCATAAATGTAGACTCGGCGAAAAATACAAATTAGTTTTTATTTTATTTTTATTTTTTTAAATTTTTATTTTGCAATCTTTTAAAACATTTGATTATGTGTTTAAAAAGGGGGGAAATTTAACCTTCAACTGTCCTCCCCCAAAACATTTAAGTTCAGCTATATTATACATGTATTTGTAAAATTACAGCACTTCTTCATTGCACTTCTTCATTAGACTTCAGATTAGCATTTCATTAGGACTCCTTTGTTAGCAGCCTCGCTGCCGGGAGGGGGCAGAGGCCCCTTGCCTTCTTAATATTTTTAGATTCCGGCCTGAGCCATGGTCGAAAGAGGTCGAACCTCTACCCCTGTAAATTCAGAGTACTAACTGTAATTTTTGAGAAGTAAACCACAGTAAAAAAGTTTTTTTTATCTTTTTCCTTCGAGCCTTGTTCTCTTCAGGAACTCAGTCAGTTAAGTCGACAAGTTATAAAAGAAAAGTCGATAATTTTAGTATCAGAGAAAGTATCAGAGTATTATAAAAAGAGAAGAATTAAAAATTGGCGACCCTTTGCCCAAATTAAGAGACAACCCAAGCACCATAGAAGATATTGGCATAACAGTCTGGCGAGTCTGTAGCCAAGAGTTTAACAGAGTGGCGACCGAAAAGAATTAGAATGTTATAGAAGAAATATCCGTTGCAGCCTCCTAACTAGAACCCCCGTCGATCCGAACCGACTCAGGGCCATAAAAGGGGGGTTAACATATATATATATATATATATATATATATATTATATATATATATATATATATATATATATATATATATACTTAGTAATACTATATTAATATTATACTAATATTATATATACTTATTATTATTGTCTATACTTATAAACCTTAAGTGGGGATGATTGATGCCATAAAGTTTTTCCTAGAATTTTCTGTTCTGAACCTTGTAGGTCAGGACTTAAGGAGTTTGTAAGTCACCGTTGTTTTTGAAAACAGTTTCTGACTTATATGTGTTCAGAACAGAAAATATTAGGAAAATGGAACTTTCTCAATTACCCCTGCGCGACCTCACTTACCCTAGCTGACGGTATACACTTCATTTTAGGATGGAGACGGAGTGTACATAAAAAAATCAAGGATAGCTTTTCGAAATATCCTTCCTTGTTGGCAGCCTCTGCAATGTACGTGCTGTTAGTACCTGTCATATTATTGAAGATAGTATTTTTCTTTAGATTTAATTTAATTCACTCTACAGTACAGTATTGGTTTCTCTTCTGATTTACTCTTCTTTAAAGCTCATCCTATAACAGCTCAACGGGTTAGGATTGGGTGACTGAGGCATTATTTTTAGCATATTTTGCCATTCTTGCAGCAACAAGAAATAAACTTAATAAAGTAAATAGGACGAGAGAATCCAATGTTGATGTGCTGCAGAGTGAATAGAATGAAATCTGAAGTGGAACATTACTTAAATAATTCTAGAGATAAATAATTAACTACGCATGCACAATAGAATTTAGAGGCCATTCCGCTGGTAATGGAATCTTGGGATATATATATTATATTTAGAACTGAAATAAAAGTATACCAGAGAAATATTTTTATTCTAATACTTTGTGTGAAACCTCTTTGCTTTTCAAATCTCTTCAACTCGTCTTGGTATCAATTCCACCAGTGACTTTTGCGTTCGTCTCTTCGAAATTGACCAAAGATTTTCGACTAGATTCAGATATGGTGAATTTCTGGGTCAATCTAATACTCAGTGCCGTTCTTCTCAAAATATTTTTTCACGACAACAACCATTTTCTGTGTTCAAACCAGTTATTAGGGAGAGGAAGTAACTCACGAATGAGATGTTTTGCACATATACTTCTAATAATACGTTTATTTACATTTGTTGGTTGTTGAAGTCAGAAAATATTTTTGTACACATTACTTTAGGATGAGTTATTTATATTTTTACGTAGATTACAAAGTGTCTCTTTTTTTTTTCTGACCAGCACTGTATATATATCACAGATCTGAGACTAAACTGTTTTAAATTGATTAAAGATGTGATCCCTTAGAGCTAACATGACATTCTGATGCAACTTACCGGTTAATGATACACTCGTATATAGACATTAAACTTATATAAAATCAAGAGAAATTAATAGCAATAAACAGTACAGAATTTCAATCACCATAATGGTCAACTTGAAATGAGCTCAGTTACGAGTTTGTTCGTTGAGAGTTCGTTGCGTTCGTTTTCAGTTAACTAAAGAAAGCAAATAAAAAATAGATAAAATTGAACTTTAATTCAGAGATACGTGAAACTCGGTGATATGAGAACCAGGATATCTTAAAATGTTTCATGGGCTGTCTTTCAGAGGATGAAATCCACAGGTTCCAAGAAGACGGTGCAAAAAGCCACACGTCTCGTTAAACAATGACAGAGTTGGAATTCATTTTCGCTGATCACATAATCTCTAAGGGATTATGGCCTCCACGCTCACCTGATTTATCATCACCAGATTACTTCTTGTCGGGCTACATTAAAACCCAGGCATATGCGAACGGTACCTACACTCTGGAAGAGTTGCAGCAAAACATTACCAACATCACTGCCAACACTCAGCCAGGGGTGTTAGAGCATGTATCTAGCCACATGCTTCGACGTGCACGCTTGTGCACTGAATATGACGGTGATCACTTCAAAAATTTGTTATGACGTGTTTTGACTGCTATTCTTATTGTTTCTGAAATCATAAAGTTTCATGCATTTCTGAAATATAGCTACTTGTTTTAGTTTTTATTTGCAGTTATTTGGGTTGACTGATAAAATGAACACCCTGTGTTATCAGTAAATGCTTATACAGTTTTATGATATTGAATGAACGAATACCAAATTCTTGTCACCAAACAGGTTAACCCTACAAATAAAGCAATAATTTGGGAATTTTACTTAATCTTAGTAATTATGCAAAAACGAATGAAATAAATGAACTCCAATTCTGATCAATTTTCAGTTTTGTAGCCACTGGATTAAGCATATACTAGAACAATTTCACAACAGGAGGTTCAAGGACCCTCAGGGAGATACGTGTGGTTTTCAGGTGATCCTCAGAAAAAAAAAATTCAAGTTAACCCTTTACTGGACAAATAATATTTTGTTGGGTTAAATTATGAATGCATGTATTTTAAAGGTTAGAAATTTGTCCTTTTGGGCAGTAAAGGGTTAAGTTAACGTCGTTCCTCCAGTAATGAAAAATGCATGAATGCACATTAACAAAAAGAGGGAGAAATTATACTGAATACGTTTACTGTATAGTCTTGAATTAAATAGTATAAATGGACACTGAATACTGCATTTATAGTTGAAAGCCATTAGTTGGCCTTTATTATTCACAAAAGAAAACATACAAAGTAAGAGGATTTTCAGCTGTTGAGTGTGTGTATATATATATATATATATATATATATACAGGGTCTGTCAAAAAAAACTAAGCCAATTTGAAATCTCTATAAAATGCACAATTTGATAGAGATTTCAAATATTTTTTTACCCTAAATAAATAAAAGGCTCATAAATAATCTGTGATAATTTTATAACTTTATTTTAAATATTTTAGGAGTTATGCGGTTATTTCTACAGATTGCGAAAATTTCAGTTTTTCTCATTATGTAATATCTTCTTTTTTCTCTTTTTCAGAATTTGTTTAGATTTAAAATTTTTCGTGAATACCTCTAAATATGCCATTCTCACATGAAGATAAAATAATTATTAAGCATTATAGAGTTGAAAAAGGTTATAGTGCAAGGAAATTACTTTCTGAATTCGATTATAAAGGATGGACTAGATCAGGTTTAGATTACTTTGAGAACTATCGATGAAACAGGAAGCATTGAAAGGAAGGTTGGTAGTGGGCGACCAAAATCAGTTAGAGTAGATGAAAATATTCAGAAAGTGGAGGAACGTATCTTTAGTCAAGAGGATCGACCTGGTAGCCACATGACACCTGCTCAAATAACAAAAGAACTAGAAATATCAGAATCAAGCGTAAGAAGGATTATTAAATCTGATCTGCAATTTAAACCATTTAAAAGAGTGCATGGACAAAGATTGTCAGAGGTAAACTGTCAGAAAAGAGTTGAGAAATCCAAGCGTATTTTACGTATAATAACTGAAGATAAACTTTCCAAGACATTTTTTACGGATGAAAAACGTTTTACGGTAGAGCCACCAAGAAACTCACAGAATGACCGGGTTTATTCTGATGTTGCGAAGAAAAATGAAATCCAAGATGAAAGACTGTACGCAACAAGGAGTCACTTTTCGTCTAGCGTCATGGTTTCTGTTGGAGTGTCCAAGTTGGGAAAAACTTCAATATTTTTTATTGAGCCAGGAGTGAAAATTAATGCTCAATATTATTCAAATATCCTGCTTGAGAAAATGCTTCCAGAAATGAGAAACTTGGCTAGTCAAGGTTACTTTATTTTTCAACAAGATGGTGCAACATCACATACTGCCAAAACAACCATCGAATATTTGAAAAAGAATGTGCCTGAATTTCTTGAACCGAATAATTGGCCACCTAACAGCCCTGACCTAAACCCTGTAGACTACGGAATATGGGAAAACTTGGAAGAGAGAGTGTATAGGAACAGAATAAGGGATGTCAATCATTTGCGTGAGTTGATTATCGCAAAATGGGCAGAGCTCCCCCAAGAGCAAATAAATCGAGCAATAGACGAATTCAGACAAAGATTAAAAAAAGTGATAGAAATGCAAGGGAATCATATTGAACAGTTTTTTAATTTTATTAAACTAAAAATTATCTACAGTATATCGTAAAAAAAAAAAATTTCATGTTAAGTAGGAGAATCTCACTTTTTAGTTAATTATTAATAAAATTAACAATTCTGAAGATATCATCATAAAAATTTAAAGGATAATAGGTGATTAACTATACTTTATTGTGTAAAAAATTCAACTTAATTAGATAAATGGTTTTGTTTCAATAAAGGTTTGAATTTGGCTTAGTTTTTTTTGACAGACCCTGTATATATATATATATATATATTATATATATATATATATATATGATGAATAAAACCACGAAGGGAAAAGAAACACAAAGGGGTTTCTTTTCCCTTCGTGGTTTTATTCATCATAAATATCTTTCACGTGTCACTTTCGTGAAATAATTTTTCATATATATATATATGTAGTAGTTAGCGTCGCTGACTACGAATCCATCGGCCCCGGGTAGGAGACCGACGGCAGCCGGCGCGCAGCAAAACCCAGCTGTTCATTCTTCCACACAATAAAGAAAGTGGTTGGTAGATAAATGGGTACCCTAGGTAGCTTAGTGGTTAAGACGCTGGGCTGCTGATGGGGCGTGGTTCGGATTCCACGTTAAACTGTAGGTCTAAGGTGGAATGAAAAGCTTGACCTTCGTCAGAATGAACAATTCGGGCGGAAGTTAACCAAATGTTTTATATATATATATATATATATATATATATATATATATATATATACACAGGGTGTTTCAGGTCGACCTTAGAAATATTGAAAAGAAACACTTCACTTCAAATTTCAAATACCAAATACAAATTTTGGAATTTGTAGTTTGTATTTTGTATTTGAAGTTTGTCATAGTAATTCCATAACTAATATGAAGTGTTTCTTTTCTGTATTTCTAGGGTCAACCTGAAACACCATATATATATATATATATATATATATATATATATATATATATATATATATATATATCCTTTGGTTAGCTTCCGCCCGAATTGTAGTGAGGAAGGGGTCAAACCTCAAAAGGTTGTGGACCACTCCACAACAACAAACCAAAAAATATTTTTAGTCACCTCAACATTACGGTATACTACTACAGTTCACAACTCCAGGTTGCTGACTATATCGTAGCCATTGTCTAACACCGCTTCCCGTCAGTAGTATAGCCGCAAAAGGGTAGAGTGCAGGAATGTTGCAAGTGATTACGTAACGTTGCAAAGGGGGGTGGGGGTGTTGCAAAGGGGGGGTGTTGCAAAAAAAGAAAAAAAAGAAAAAAAGAAAAAAAAGAGTACTGGCCTTTATTGCCGGTTGCAAGGGGCATGCAACTTGGGGGCGGAGTTCTCCGCCAAGCTATTCCCCCCAAAGGGCCAGAGAGAAAGGAGGAGAGGTGTTCACCTGGCAGGAGCCAAGTGCATATTAAGACTTCAGCCGAGTAGGCGTTGTTTTATAGGCTCCTAATCAGCCAGTTGGCTTAGAAGGCGTAAATGGCTTGAGTTGCCAGATAGCGCCATGTATTCATTTAATTCTAATCGAAGACTGAGTTGCCAGATACCATTGTATACATTATTATAGACTCCTAATCAGCCAGTTGGCTTAGAAGGCGTAAATGGCTTGAGTTGCCAGATAGCGCCATGTATTCATTTAATTCTAATCGATGACTGAGTTGCCAGATACCACTTTTTAGCATTATTATTGTATACACTATTATAGACTCCTAATCAGCCAGTTGGCTTAGAAGGCGTAAATGGCTTGAGTTGCCAGATAGCGCCATGTATTCATTTAATTCTAATCGAAGACTGAGTTGCCAGATACCACTTTCTAGCGATACCATTGTATACATTATTATAGACTCCTAATCAGCCAGTTGGCTTAGAAGGCGTAAATGGCTTGAGTTGCCAGATACCCACTTTTTCTAGCGATATACCACTTTAGCGATACCATTGTACATTATTATATTTCTTGGCTTAAAGTAGGTTGAGTTAGATACCGCGATATGTAGTTGTTTAGGTAAGGTTTAGAAGGCGTAACATGATATAATTAAGTAAAACAACATTGCATCATTCTGTTTATTATAAATATATAGAAAATAAATATACATTTCAATTGAGGAATATGCATATAATCATAACAGTACAGGAAATATATACACACAATTATGGAGATATATTTATAAAATAAATATACATTTCAAATAGAAATAAATATACATTTCAATAATAATAGAAATATGCATATAATCGTACAGGAGAAATATCAAGCAAAATATATAAATACATTTCACTTTTTTTTCAAAATACTAAACTCGGTCTTAATCGAGTTTACAATTACATCATTATTGCTCTGCATTACGCAGTATATGCGGCTTAATAATATTTCACCGCTTAAAGTATAGGGAAACCTGTATTCGATATGAAGGGCTTTCATATCGTTCAGTACTATTTTTGTTCCCACTTTACAACCGGTTGGTAAATCATCTTTAAATACGTCTAGAATACAATCAAAAGCACGCACAAAGAGTTCATCGTTAGCTACATTATTAAACCAAGTTTATAAGCACGCTTTTCCAATCGAGGGTTTATTTCTACCGACTCGAGCTTTTCAATCGTGAACTCACTCAACATAGCGGCAATTGAAATAATCTTCTAAATCGTTACGACAACTGCGCGTTATATAAAGAAATAGTTCTTCAGGGTGAACGGTGTAGGTGAGCTCAGCCTTGTACCGATCAATTGCTTTGTACCAAAGTTCATGGTATTTCAAAGAGTCTAAACTTTTTAAATAAACATCCAGCACTAGACTATTCTCACCAGCCCTACACTCGGTAAACCCATCGAGCAGAGCGGTGTAGGCGTATTCAAGTACTGTATCAAAATAAAGCATGTCCGTAACACGCGCGTCTAATATAGGTTTCAGCTTGCGGAATCCGACGATTTCAAACATTCTGTCGAGGATGAAACGGTTTCGCGTAGGAACAAGAGCGTTATTATCAGAAGCATTCTTCCACATCAGCCGTATATCAATGCACGGCCGATCGTTATTTATACACAACGTACATACAACGGCGTATGAGGGTGCGTCACTAATCTGCTCTCTTCTTGTACCTACGTTAGCAGGTATTTTATAACGATCTTCACTCCACTTCTCAACTATCACGAAGATTCTATTCATCTCCTCGACACTTAAATAAACCCGTTTGTTTGTTTGTCTACATTCCGTTTCCAGTACATAGCTAATGGTACCGGAATTACGCCTGAACACGCGCAACGATTTCGTCACGGACACATCGTACGAGGCGTTGAGAATGCTGCTCAAAGGAAGTTCCATCGTATTCGAGGAGCGCACGTCCACTCGGTTCAAGCTCTGAGATAACTATGAGCCGTGTGAGGCACGCAGGTAGGCAGGAATGGTTCGACGGGCGGCTGACTCGACGATACGTGAATGGGCTTGTTCGTATGATCCGCGAGTCGTACCGAATTGTTGTACATATTTCGGTACAAGAATTAATTTCATCACTACCAGCCTACGCACCAGACATTTTACCTCAGGATAAGAACTAGGAACATTTTATGTTTTACTAAACATCTTCACACTCCGGCGCACTATTTGAGAGGAACATATGTTCATATTTTTCCTTTCTGCCCATCAAACGATACTCGTCTCTAAAGTCTGTTAAAAACTCACGCAGGGCACTAGCCACAACCTCACTACGAACCTCATCATGATATACGTTAATATAGTGATAAAAATACTTAAGATTGTCCATGATCACGAGATTCACATTTTCAGTCGTAGGGTATGAGTAATCGACATGGTGTAGCATGACGTAATACCGCTTGTCACACCACCCATCCGCAAGACTCATTATCCATACCTGCTGCTTCTCTTCTGCACGCGTTGTTTCTTTTACTTCACGGTGTATGTGAGACTTTATAAAGTTTAGCTCTGCAGTATACTTCAGCACATCGTCTGTGCAACGAAAGCCTTCAACGGTCTCACCAGAACATCCGTAGAGTATTTGTACATCTTGGAACTTCGCACAATCCAATGTGTTTTTAAAAGAGGTATAGGAGGGAGGAATAGGAAGTTTTTCGGTATCCACCACATCCTGACACTTTGCTGAATACCATTTCATAAACGTTGTACAAGCAATATTAAAGGTAGCCATTTGAATACACGTCAGATCTGAATACACGTCTGATCTCTCGGGCTTACTGCAGTCGACTGACCACGCAGGGACTCCCAGATAGTAGCATGACTCACGGTCTTACAGTGGGCGGAGCTTAGAACTTTCACCTGTGCGCACACACACACACACACATACACACACAAAGGAGAAAGTGAAACGCTAATTGAAACATGATTTATTTAATAAACGAGATATTCAAGTTATATATATTTACAAATACGTGTAATAAATCAATAGATACGATTATATACAAGACAAATACGTGTCAGTTAACAATAGAAGCATCATTCGTTTTGGTATCCAAAGGGTACGGTATCATAGGTACCAGGTAACTGGTAACGTTTCCTATAGGTGTTACGGCACACCTTCGTACCCCTAAGTTCCTTCACGCCCCCCAGCTTCTGCGCCCGAAAATTGTGGGTGCCTACAATTAGTTGGGGAGGTTGTTCGCCCTCATCATCGTCCAAACATACTAGATCCTTCAACGACTCAAAGTTAACAACTGCCGATTCGCATGGTTGAGCGTAATACCCTTTGCCTTCACGATATATTTCATTTCCTCCCCCACCCTGACCCGTACCCCATAAGTCTTAGGTCCTGTTGAGACAAAAGAGTCGGCGTATGCGTTGTCCCCATACTCATCCTTGATCTCATCAGTGAGCTCGCCGAGGAACTCCCCAATAGCGGGCATGTATTCACCCTCCCTCTCTGTGAATATCACGCTATCTGTATCGGCATACAATACTCTCCGCCCAAGAGAATGCAATAGACCCCAAAGTTTTATACGGGCGTAGGCTGTTGTGAAGCTGGCCACAGGTATGTTTGTAACCCTTGAGGTATCTGTGGCAAATTCAGTGTTGTTGTACTTTATTACGTAAGTATTACCTACATTCACGATCTCCATGACCTCTTTATCGGGGGCATTGGCATAATCCCAGACATCGCTATAACTTTGTGCCAAATGAATGCTCCCTCTGCCGGTATTCTGCGCAAATTTTCCCCATAGACTGTTTAGACACAACTTTGCACTAAAGCGCTTGCCAGGATTCTTTACAATTTGGACACGATCAAGTTGTATACCTTCGCGGTCGCGGTAACGTTGAATATAGGCAGACTTTTCATCTTCGGTATCAACTCCTCGCGGATACCCTGATGCCTCAACCTTATCCTTCAAAAAGGTGTTTATATATGGTGTGAAAAGGTTGGGTAGCTTCTGAAACCTCCACACCTCATGTATCTTCAGTATTCTATAACCATGGCGTACGGCTAGGGCCAACTCAGGACTTGTATATACGCCTCTGATCTTACGCTGGTGGGGTATATGGTTACATTCGCCGTTATCCTCTTCCGCGCACTTCACGCACAGGGGAAACATGAGCTTGTCGTCGATAACGACAGGTAAGATCGGCATCCATAAATTGCGTGGGGGGAGTACGTCTACGAAAAGAGCCCAAAGTAACGATCATTCAAATTTTTTGAAAATTCATTGATGGAGGGTAGGCTAGGTCCCACCAGTTTCTCAGGAGCGCCCACGGGATACGGATTGCTCTTCATCACGTATGGGTATAAAGAACAGAAATCGTAGTAATGGAGCTTCACGCCATCCGTAGGTGGAAAGTATAGTCTGAAAGGATTTGTACGTCCTCCAAACAAGCTATCACCACATTTGAGAGGATCCAGCACCATTGAACGCTTGATCGTTTTTTTTCCTCACGGTACACCTCGTCTGTCTCCATCCGTGCATCATATTCATGCTCCCACAAGACTTTGTGAGTGAACTGTGATCCTATAAGTTGATCGCGGGTGCGGGTCGATGCAAGACAGTCGGCAGGAGACCTACCGTGGATATCTCCGGTGATTCCGCACTCAGGACGGGGGCATCCATGCCACCAGCAACCGTTAAAGGAGTACACAGTCTTCACACCAGTGACACGGTTTTCACTTAACCCATCAACCCAAAAAACACGTCCATTAATCTTAATGGGTACTTCACCCGTGTTGCGGGCGTGCTTTATGTATACACCTGTCTGTTGCTGTAGGTGTATGAGCCAGTAAATAGCCTTGTGCCCGTAACTGCGGGGGTTGTTTCGGTGAATAATGGCTAAGGTGTCTTTAGGCATGAAGTTATTCTTGAACACCGTAAAACATAATGATGCGATGGTGGTTGCGACTTGCAGTGGATCGCATTTGAAACGGGCTATGTACATCCTTCTAAAGGCCTGGAAACATACTCTAAGCACGCGCACATCATTCACGCAATAACGCTCACATTCATCAGCTATATTATAAGGGTTACTTTCATTAAAACTGTCGTAGTATCGTTCAAAGTCTTCACGTTCATCCATACAGTCAAAATAATGTTTGGGGGGTGGTGGGCCTACGTAGTTTAAAGTCTCGCTGGTGAGGAAAGTGTAAGGGAAGTATCCTTTGGAAACTTCAGCTGCTACTCCCATCACCTTGGGTAGCTTTGCTAATTTACAAGGTGTGAATAATAAAGTATCTTTAAATTGTACATTGTCTCTTATCTGCATCTGTATTAATTTGTTGCCTCTTTTCAATGGATCACCTGTAAATATCTCAGAGGATTCGTGTTCAAGCAACTCCTTATAAAGGAACTGCGTGTCAAACTTTGCCCCGTTATGGGCGAGAATATACACAGTCATTTTTTTGAACTTGTCGGCTAACTTGACAATATAGGACACAAATAGTTTCACAGGACTATCGCGGACATTCGTTTTAAAAACGTTTGTCCGTTTACCACATTTGGGGCACTCGTCACATTCGATACCCATACACTCATCACAGATGGTCTGGCTCACAAGTAAATGTGGAATTACCTCTTTGGTTTCAGCGTTCGTATATGTTTCTATATCGTAGTATACAGTTATACAAGGGTTATTTTTAGGCTTAGCATCTTTCATATAACACATGCTTTACTCCATCCGCCTTATATTCCTCCTGGCATGTAGGACAGTGAATTACGTCACACTTGTGCTTAAATTTCCCCCAATTATCCATTGTGTGAAACATACCACATTCACAGATTCTCATTTTCCTGCACGTGCCAATTGATTTATGGAAATCAAAACAGCTATTATTGAAAAATGTGCGTCTACACACATCACAGTCTCTCTTCTCAGCTTCAACTACACGGCTTTCACATTTGGTGCTTTTACACTGCTCACATACCATGTGACATTCTTTACAATGTCGCACAATATCATCCGCAAACTCGAGGCATCCCTTACACAAATCATGATGTCTCCCATATTTTCGACTTTTGTCATAACTCGCGTAAAGCCACCTTATATTACGGATGGGGAGATACGTTGTCCCTGACAATCCTAAAATAAGTAGGGGTCTTGTACGATCTCTCACACAGCTTTTAAAAACATACACAGTCCTACGACGATCATCCAACCCAAACACAACTATGCGGACATTCATTTCCTGTTCTACCCTTCTCAGCTCTTCAGGCCCCATATTACAGTCAAATTCAAGTTCACAGTCTACAGCTAGTTTACGGGCACGTTCCACGACCGTAGGCAGCCAAATTTTTTGAGCCCGTGTATTTTGTACAGTAAACATGTTAGCCAAGACTACTGCTATAAAGCCGCAACCACGATCGACGTTTATATGCCGTCTATAAATAGCTTGAGAATTGAGGTTAAGAGTGTACGGTATGGCACTATGACCCGCAACACGGAATACACGGTCAATATTTACCGTGAAGTTGTCCATATTGAAGGCTATACTACTTTGGGCGGCTTGCATTATACGTCCTAATATATATTCTACATCTTCAGCCGCCAAACGTCTAAATGGCACTATCACCCAATAATCGTCTACATCACCGTCATCTGACCCGAATCCAAAGGACAGACTCGTCCTGACTTCACGCTCGTCGCGGTTCTGAAGAGCAAACTCTACAATATGCTGTACAACCCGGCGTAGCCCGCGCTCAATTCCATTGCTATACATGGCTCTAGGATCGACCCTGACTCTATACCGATTTCTAGTCAAGGCTGGGGTGGGGGCTGCGGAGCGCACCAACTCGAACGTTATTTCATCCTCAACAGAACGGGGGGCGGCGGATGAATTAGGGGATATATTAGCGGAAGGTGCTGCTGTGGGGCCTGTTGCGTAGGAGGTTGATGGTTGGGGCTCTATTATTGTAGACTTAACAGAACGGGGGGCGGCGGATGAATAAGGGGTATATTAGCGGGAGGTGCTGCTGGGGGGTTGTTGCGTAAGAGGTTGAGGGTTGGGGATGTATTACCGCTGCAACAGGCGTATTTCGGGCGCTTTATACCTGACGTGGGGTTCTCACACCTCCGCTTTGGACGTGCTACTGGTATCGCTGGTGAGGGTTCGTTGGCAGGGGAGGAGATCACAACTACACTGTCGTCGAGGTCATCCGTAATGTCAATGATGGGATGCTCTACCTCATCGTCATTCACGGTTCTGTGGGAGAAGAAAGCAAAATATAAGGAACAGCACTCAAAATTTGTAATATTTTGTAAATGACCCACTTAGGAGTGTGACGTGTTAGAAATGGACTCTGTAGAAAAATTCAGATTCACGAGTCCATCCACATGTATTATATCTGGACCTACAGGATGTGGTAAAACTGTGTTTATGCTTAAAATCATTAAAGAAAAGGGAGAGATGTTCTCGAAATTTGTGCATAAAGTTATATGGTGCTATTCGACGTATCAATCAGTGTTCAACGAGTACCAAGATGATATTTTGTTCCACAAAGGCGTATATGACGTTAATTCGTTAAAGGGAAATGAACATACAATCATTGTAATTGACGATCTCATGTTGGAGATGGATAAAACGTTTGCCGAGACATTTACAGTATTCTCCCACCATCTTAACATAAGCGTGTTCTTCATCAACCAGAATCTATTTTTCAAAAATAGATACATGCGCGATGTGTCGTTAAATACGCAATATCTAGTCTTATTCGCGCAACGTAGAGATGTATCACAAATTGGGGTATTAGCCAATCAAATGTTCCCGAATCAGCGTAAGGAGTTTTTGGAAGTTTATAAAGAAGCTACAAGCACGCGTTACGGATATTTGCTTTGCGACCTTCATCCGCGAAACACGTTTAGAGTGCTTCTGCGAACGAATATATTTCCAAACGAGCCTGAAACGGTGTATATTCCAGAATGACAAAGAGACTAAAGAAATACCGTGAATTAATAAAAATCTATCATCGACTGCCCCGGGCAATGCAGCAGATGTTTATTAAAAATATCGACGCCGACTTTTTAAAATGCATCTGTGAAATCTGTCTTAACGTTATAAATTGCAATGTATCAATGAAAACCCATCAGAAGGCTCGCCTACGCCGCTACAAGAACATAATACGTGCACTCGCTCGTAAAAGTCAAACTGTAGCGAAGAAAAAACGAATTATTGTACAAACAGGAGGGTCATTTCTCCCCATCTTATTTTCAGTTTTGGGTCCTTTACTGACTAGATTAATATAATGAAGAAAGTGGTAGTGATTCCCCACGAGGTGTACGCTTCACTGCAAAGGAATCCAGACACGTATCTAGATCCCCGTAAAAGCAGACTTAAAAGAATGGAAAGCGAATTGTTAGCCCTATTAAACAGTGAAAAAACACCTGATGAGAAAAGAATCTTATACCAAGAAGCTCTGCAGAAATTTCTTCACGAGTACGAAAATTATAAGAGCCCTACAGAGATTCCTGTGGTTATTAGGCACAGCACGGGGGACGATGGACATGGCGACATAGGATCTGAGCCCGACGATACAGCTGACCAACCAAAAAGATTAGCCACACAACATATCGAACATGTATTAAAAAATACCCTCCCACTTACATTGAGGAGTAAAGGCTTAAGTCTTTATAATCTATTGAATGAGGATCCCGCCATACAATGGACCGATACAGGGAGATCATTGTGGAAGGATCAAAGGTACAGGGATCGAATATCGTAGACATTGTCCATGATCTGGTGAGAAAGTGGGATAGGCCATCACCATCAGGATGGAAGCATATTAAAGCAAGACTACAACAAATAAATGTCCCTAAAACGTTGATAGGAAATCTGAACAGGTTAAAACTTGGAACATGCAACGCCTGTGACACAATTGAAGGCGCCGTCACCCCGGCGGTAACACCTTTGAAGAGGAGCAAGAAGAGGTTAAACCAACCCTACCCACGTGCCTCTAAAATACGCAAATGGCTAACGTATTAACTAAACGCTATTATGACATTTCTACCCCATCCTCTTACGGCGGCGTAGATAGACTGTACAGAAGTGTTTACGGAGTAGGAAAAAAAGATGTTGAAAGATTTTTGAGGGAGCAGGACGCTTATACGCTTCATAAGCCTGTGAGAAAAAGGTTTAAAACAGCCAAGACAACGGCTTCCTCGATTGATTCTATTTGGCAAGCAGATTTAACAGACATGCAAAGATATTCTGTGTATAACGATGGTTACCGCTACATTCTATTCATAATAGACGTATTCTCTAGATATCTGTGGCTAGTTCCTCTGAAAAATAAATCACCTGAAACAGTTGCTAAAGCCACCAAAACGCTAATGTTAAAAGAAAACAGGGTTCCTGGCTATTTTTGTACGGATATGGGGAAGGAATTTATAGGCCTGCTTTTCAGAACATGTTGACAGAGTTTAATATCAGCTATTACACAACCAATTCTATACATAAGGCTTCTTTAGCTGAAAGAGTTCAGCGCACCATAAAGGAACGCATGCACCGTTATTTTACACATAAAA
This sequence comes from Bathynomus jamesi, assembly GCA_023014485.1. Lineage (NCBI taxonomy): Eukaryota > Metazoa > Arthropoda > Malacostraca > Isopoda > Cirolanidae > Bathynomus > Bathynomus jamesi. Next base: position 315,582 of record JAJOZX010003891.1, read on the forward strand.
ACACATACAGATTTCTAGACATTCTGGAATCATTGGCGTCATCCTACAACCGCTCACACCATCGCACGATTGGGACAACACCTAACGAAGTTTTAGAAAGAGGTACGCTCCCGAGGAGAGATGGATCACCACCACCACCACCACACTCTGCGCGCTTCAAAATCAATGATTATGTAAGGCTGTCGCGTTCGGGGAACAAATTCGCAAAGGGTTTTGAGCAAGGATGGACACGCGAGATTTTTAAAGTTAGGGCTATGAGACCTAAAGGTGAGATAATGATGTATTACATTGAAGATTTGAATGGAGAAGAAATCTCAGGAGGCTTTTACCGCGAGGAATTGCAGAAAGTTGCGTTTAATTTAGGAAAAAATGTGTTTAAAATTGAGAAAATTTTAGGAAGCAAAGGTTCAGGAAAGAGAAAAATGTACCTGGTGAAATGGCTAGGGTACCCAGAAAGCTTCAACACCTATATAAAAGCTGATGCAATAATGAAGCTTAAATAGTATGCAACATGGCTCCTAACCATTTCTACGTCCGCGATAGTCCTGTGAAACTATTTGTGTCCTATATTGTCAAGTTAGCCGACAAGTTCAAAAAAATGACTGTGTATATTCTCGCCCATAACGGGGCAAAGTTTGACACGCAGTTCCTTTATAAGGAGTTGCTTGAACACGAATCCTCTGAGATATTTACAGGTGATCCATTGAAAAGAGGCAACAAATTAATACAGATGCAGATAAGAGACAATGTACAATTTAAAGATACTTTATTATTCACACCTTGTAAATTAGCAAAGCTACCCAAGGTGATGGGAGTAGCAGCTGAAGTTTCCAAGGGATACTTCCCTTACACTTTCCTCACCAGCGAGACTTTAAACTACGTAGGCCTACCACCCCCCAAACATTATTTTGACTGTATGGATGAACGTGAAGAATTTGAACGATACTAAGACAGTTTTAATGAAAGTAACCCTTATAATATAGCTGATGAATGTGAGCGTTATTGCGTGAATGATGTGCGCGTGCTTAGAGTATGTTTCCAGGCCTTTAGAAGGATGTACATAGCCCGTTTCAAATGCGATCCACTGCAAGTCGCAACCACCATCGCATCATTATGTTTTACGGTGTTCAAGAATAACTTCATCCCTAAAGACACCTTAGCCATTATTCACCGAAACAACCCCCGCAGTTACGGGCACAAGGCTATTTACTGGCTCATACACCTACAGCAACAGACAGGTGTATACATAAAGCACGCCCGCAACACGGGTGAAGTACCCATTAAGATTAATGGACGTGTTTTTTGGGTTGATGGGTTAAGTGAAAACCGTGTCACTGGTGTGAAGACTGTGTACTCCTTTAACGGTTGCTGGTGGCATGGATGCCCCCGTCCTGAGTGCGGAATCACCGGAGATATCCACAGTAGGTCTCCTGCCGACTGTCTTGCATCGACCCGCACCCGCGATCAACTTATAGGATCACAGTTCACTCACAAAGTCTTGTGGGAGCATGAATATGATGCACGGATGGAGACAGACGAGGTGTACCGTGAGGAAATAAAAACAATCAAGCGTTCAATGGTGCTGGATCCTCTCAAATGTGGTGATAGCTTGTTTGGAGGACGTACAAATCCTTTCAGACTATACTTTCCACCTACGAATGGCGTGAAGCTCCATTACTACGATTTCTGTTCTTTATACCCATACGTGATGAAGAGCAATCCGTATCCCGTGGGCGCTCCTGAGAAACTGGTGGGACCTAGCCTACCCTCCATCAAAGAATTTTCAAAAAATTTGAATGATCGTTACTTTGGGCTCTGTTTCGTAGACGTACTCCCCCCACGCAATTTATGGATGCCGATATTACCTGTCGTTATCGACGACAAGCTCATGTTTCCCCTGTGCGTGAAGTGCGCGGAAGAGGATAACGGCGAATGTAACCATATACCCCACCAGCGTAAGATCAGAGGCGTATATACAAGTCCTGAGTTGGCCCTAGCCGTATGCCATGGTTATAGAATACTGAAGATACATGAGGTGTGGAGGTTTCAGAAGCTACCCAACCTTTTCACACCATATATAAACACCTTTTTGAAGGATAAGGTTGAGGCATCAGGGTATCCGCGAGGAGTTGATACCGAAGATGAAAAGTCTGCCTATATTCAACGTTACCGCGACCGCGAAGGTATACAACTGATCGTGTCCAAATTGTAAAGAATCCAGGCAAGCGCTTTAGTGCAAAGTTGTGTCTAAACAGTCTATGGGGAAAATTTGCGCAGAATACCGGCAGAGGGAGCATTCATTTGGCACAAAGTTATAGCGATGTCTGGGATTATGCCAATGCCCCCGATAAAGAGGTCATGGAGATCGTGAATGTAGGTATACTTACATAATAAAGTACAACAACACTGAATTTGCCACAGATACCTCAAGGGTTACAAACATACCTGTGGCCAGCTTCACAACAGCCTACGCCCGTATAAAACTTTGGGGTCTATTGCATTCTCTTGGGCGGAGAGTATTGTATGCCGATACAGATAGCGTGATATTCACAGAGAGGGAGGGTGAATACATGCCCGCTATTGGGGAGTTCCTCGGCGAGCTCACTGATGAGATCAAGGATGAGTATGGGGACAACGCATACGCCGACTCTTTTGTCTCAACAGGACCTAAGACTTATGGGGTACGGGTCAGGGTGGGGGAGGAAATGAAATATATCGTGAAGGCAAAGGGTATTACGCTCAACCATGCGAATCGGCAGTTGTTAACTTTGAGTCGTTGAAGGATCTAGTATGTTTGGACGATGATGAGGGCGAACAACCTCCCCAACTAATTGTAGGCACCCACAATTTTCGGGCGCAGAAGCTGGGGGGCGTGAAGGAACTTAGGGGTACGAAGGTGTGCCGTAACACCTATAGGAAACGTTACCAGTTACCTGGTACCTATGATACCGTACCCTTTGGATACCAAAACGAATGATGCTTCTATTGTTAACTGACACGTATTTGTCTTGTATATAATCGTATCTATTGATTTATTACACGTATTTGTAAATATATATAACTTGAATATCTCGTTTATTAAATAAATCATGTTTCAATTAGCGTTTCACTTTCTCCTTTGTGTGTGTATGTGTGTGTGTGTGTGTGTGCGCACAGGTGAAAGTTCTAAGCTCCGCCCACTGTAAGACCGTGAGTCATGCTACTATCTGGGAGTCCCTGCGTGGTCAGTCGACTGCAGTAAGCCCGAGAGATCAGACGTGTATTCAGATCTGACGTGTATTCAAATGGCTACCTTTAATATTGCTTGTACAACGTTTATGAAATGGTATTCAGCAAAGTGTCAGGATGTGGTGGATACCGAAAAACTTCCTATTCCTCCCTCCTATACCTCTTTTAAAAACACATTGGATTGTGCGAAGTTCCAAGATGTACAAATACTCTACGGATGTTCTGGTGAGACCGTTGAAGGCTTTCGTTGCACAGACGATGTGCTGAAGTATACTGCAGAGCTAAACTTTATAAAGTCTCACATACACCGTGAAGTAAAAGAAACAACGCGTGCAGAAGAGAAGCAGCAGGTATGGATAATGAGTCTTGCGGATGGGTGGTGTGACAAGCGGTATTACGTCATGCTACACCATGTCGATTACTCATACCCTACGACTGAAAATGTGAATCTCGTGATCATGGACAATCTTAAGTATTTTTATCACTATATTAACGTATATCATGATGAGGTTCGTAGTGAGGTTGTGGCTAGTGCCCTGCGTGAGTTTTTAACAGACTTTAGAGACGAGTATCGTTTGATGGGCAGAAAGGAAAAATATGAACATATGTTCCTCTCAAATAGTGCGCCGGAGTGTGAAGATGTTTAGTAAAACATAAAATGTTCCTAGTTCTTATCCTGAGGTAAAATGTCTGGTGCGTAGGCTGGTAGTGATGAAATTAATTCTTGTACCGAAATATGTACAACAATTCGGTACGACTCGCGGATCATACGAACAAGCCCATTCACGTATCGTCGAGTCAGCCGCCCGTCGAACCATTCCTGCCTACCTGCGTGCCTCACACGGCTCATAGTTATCTCAGAGCTTGAACCGAGTGGACGTGCGCTCCTCGAATACGATGGAACTTCCTTTGAGCAGCATTCTCAACGCCTCGTACGATGTGTCCGTGACGAAATCGTTGCGCGTGTTCAGGCGTAATTCCGGTACCATTAGCTATGTACTGGAAACGGAATGTAGACAAACAAACAAACGGGTTTATTTAAGTGTCGAGGAGATGAATAGAATCTTCGTGATAGTTGAGAAGTGGAGTGAAGATCGTTATAAAATACCTGCTAACGTAGGTACAAGAAGAGAGCAGATTAGTGACGCACCCTCATACGCCGTTGTATGTACGTTGTGTATAAATAACGATCGGCCGTGCATTGATATACGGCTGATGTGGAAGAATGCTTCTGATAATAACGCTCTTGTTCCTACGCGAAACCGTTTCATCCTCGACAGAATGTTTGAAATCGTCGGATTCCGCAAGCTGAAACCTATATTAGACGCGCGTGTTACGGACATGCTTTATTTTGATACAGTACTTGAATACGCCTACACCGCTCTGCTCGATGGGTTTACCGAGTGTAGGGCTGGTGAGAATAGTCTAGTGCTGGATGTTTATTTAAAAAGTTTAGACTCTTTGAAATACCATGAACTTTGGTACAAAGCAATTGATCGGTACAAGGCTGAGCTCACCTACACCGTTCACCCTGAAGAACTATTTCTTTATATAACGCGCAGTTGTCGTAACGATTTAGAAGATTATTTCAATTGCCGCTATGTTGAGTGAGTTCACGATTGAAAAGCTCGAGTCGGTAGAAATAAACCCTCGATTGGAAAAGCGTGCTTATAAACTTGTGTTTAATAATGTAGCTAACGATGAACTCTTTGTGCGTGCTTTTGATTGTATTCTAGACGTATTTAAAGATGATTTACCAACCGGTTGTAAAGTGGGAACAAAAATAGTACTGAACGATATGAAAGCCCTTCATATCGAATACAGGTTTCCCTATACTTTAAGCGGTGAAATATTATTAAGCCGCATATACTGCGTAATGCAGAGCAATAATGATGTAATTGTAAACTCGATTAAGACCGAGTTTAGTATTTTGAAAAAAAGTGAAATGTATTTATATATTTTGCTTGATATTTCTCCTGTACGATTATATGCATATTTCTATTATTATTGAAATGTATATTTATTTCTATTTGAAATGTATATTTATTTTATAAATATATCTCCATAATTGTGTGTGTATATTTCCTGTACTGTTATGATTATATGCATATTCCTCAATTGAAATGTATATTTATTTTCTATATATTTATAATAAACAGAATGATGCAATGTTGTTTTACTTAATTATATCATGTTACGCCTTCTAAACCTACTACCGGTATTCTAAACCAACTTTTAAGAAATATAATAATGTATACAGTGGTATCGCTAAAAAGTGGTATCTGGCAACTCAAGCCATTTACGCCTTCTAAGCCAACTGGCTGATTAGGAGTCTATAATAATGTATACAATGGTATCGCTAGAAAGTGGTATCTGGCAACTCAGTCTTCGATTAGAATTAAATGAATACATGGCGCTATCTGGCAACTCAAGCCATTTACGCCTTCTAAGCCAACTGGCTGATTAGGAGTCTATAATAGTGTATACAATAATAATGCTAAAAAGTGGTATCTGGCAACTCAGTCATCGATTAGAATTAAATGAATACATGGCGCTATCTGGCAACTCAAGCCATTTACGCCTTCTAAGCCAACTGGCTGATTAGGAGTCTATAATAATGTATACAATGGTATCTGGCAACTCAGTCTTCGATTAGAATTAAATGAATACATGGCGCTATCTGGCAACTCAAGCCATTTACGCCTTCTAAGCCAACTGGCTGATTAGGAGCCTATAAAACAACGCCTACTCGGCTGAAGTCTTAATATGCACTTGGCTCCTGCCAGGTGAACACCTCTCCTCCTTTCTCTCCTCCTTTCTCTCTGGCCCTTTGGGGGGAATAGCTTGGGGGAGAACTCCGCCCCCAAGTTGCATGCCCCTTGCAACCGGCAACAAAGGCCAGTACTCTTTTTTCTTTTTTTTTCTTTTTTTTGCAACACCCCATTTGCAACACCCCACCCCCCTTGCAACACCCCACCCCCATTTGCAACATTACGTAATCACTTGCAACATTCCTGCACTCTACCCTTTTTCGGCCATACTACTCCCGTCGATCAGCGAAGTTAAGCAACTTGGGTCTGTTCAGCAGTTGGATTGGGGACCGTCTTCAGTGTACAGACAATGTAGCGACCCGTGGTTCGGATCCTGCGTAAAACTGTAGGTTCCCACTGTCATATTTTCTTTGCGGTTAAGAAGGAGGTTAAACAACCCCAAAAACAACTCCAGGTTGCTGGTGGGCTTACCACATACCTCTACACCCATAAAACTGGAGATGCTGGCAGACCCCACTTGCTGTTTAGTGTGTCCAGTGATCTTGCCCTAAAATAAATTTGATGTTTGTAAATACGGTGCACTCTTTCAAAAAATTTTCTTACCCAACCATTTATTTCATTTCATATGGAAAACCATGAAGCCACTCGGGCCTATGGAGGTTATTTGCCCAAGTTCCTCGCTTCAGGTGCATATCATTAACAATTGACCGATTATCTACTTTACAATTTGCATAGTTTATATAATTATTAAATGATATGAGGAAACCGCAATAAATGCAATATAATCTTGAATATTTATTAACTTATAACAGTTATAAACTGCAATTTGCTCTTCAGTTGGCTTGGGGGCCTTCCGTATAATTTAATCTATGCCTTGGTTTTTGAAATTCTTGAATCTTGGCCTTCACACGACTGTGTGCATTTATTTGTATAATTTAAATTTAAATTTATAATCTTACCCTCTAGTGTTTATCTGATAGAGGCCTAATTTAGTCTGATCACTGAGGTCTCCGGCTCTCTCAGAATTCTTGTCTTTATACATCCAAATAATTCAACACTTGTGTTAGCGGGGGCGTTTTTGAGAGCGTTCGCCCTTGACCTCTCCTTCCTGCATAATAAAATTAGCTCAATGTTCATGATGCTTTACAGTTTATGGCATTCTGAGGTTGATATAAGCTATATATAGCCTACCAAATATTCTACTTATCTTAGTCTTTATTTACAGTATTAATAAGATCTTTAAGACCCACCTACTTCATTCCACTGGTTGAACTACACTCTAAAATTAATGGCACTGGACGTTTGCCTTCTGGACTTAGCCTTCTGAAATGAATAATAGCTATTTTGAAACGTTTGCTAGATATTTCAAATATTTGAAAACGATGCTTAAATGTTTCAAATATATGAAGGCGTAGAAATTAAAATTTCATTTGTATAATAAGTTAATTTCTATTCTTTGCGCCTACATGCGCATGCCCATTGCAATTAAAAATATTTTTAAATTGTGACGCAGTTTATTTAGTGTTCATATTTATAGGCTATCTCGAAAAGAGGAGAAAACAATTATTATATTTGTGCATTATTCCATGTAATCTTCTAAATGTCTTTCGTGTATTTATTAATTTTATTATTTGGCTAGGCCTTGGCTAATAAAATCTTTCAAAATTAAGAACCAGTCTGTGACCGTGAACCTAGCCTTAGACCTAGGCCTCTTGATATACAATAGGCCTACACTAGGTTCAATCTCTAAGTTAGACAGCTTATATTTGAGAAAAGGCAATGTTAAGTTAGAAATGGTTCGGGCTGAACAACCAAAACGAATCCATAGATGAGAAGTAAAATATTAACTAAACTAGATATGTATTCACTTGAGAAGCCGGACCTTTTCCAGTTTGTGTACCGTTTTTCATATAATTTATTTTTGAGAATATTTTTGTTAAAACTAACGAAAATATCACGACTTAACCTAACCAATTATCAAGAGCGTACAGTTGATCTATTAGTAAATAGTAAATACTATTCCAGAAACAAACAATGTTATAATTAATAATAGATCAACTGTACGCCCTTGATAATTAATTGGTTAGGTTAAGTCGTGATATTTTCGTTAGTTTTAACAAAAATATTCTCAAAAAAAATTATATGAAAAACGGTACACAAACTGGAAAAGGTCCGAGAAGCCTTGAGTTATAGAAGAACGAATTCGAGTATTTAAAAATGATAAATGGCTTTGATAATGTAAATTACATGAAGTTATTTGGTAGGTATAGAGCAGACATGTCAACTCTGACGGATTTTAAGTCTCAAACTCCCATATGTGGGATATGTTTCCAATTATCAAAATCAGGCAAAATCTCTCAGATTTTCATACTTCAAGGTTGACGTCTCTGATACAGAGTCAGTTACAAGAAGAAATGGATATAAATTGAAAGTCAAAAGGTTTCAAGGGTAATGCTGTGAAGCAATTCTTTTGATATAAGCTTAAACTTAAGTTTAAACTTAAGCTTAAACTTAAATTTAAACTTAAACTCCTGAAACTTCCATGCATTCGACATTTCGTTGTTGGCCTATTTATTAAACACGTCATCGAACATTGAACATTAATTTTTCAATAGTTTAAAAAATTGGAACAATTTAAACATTTCGGATCACCTGAAAATATCACGACTTAACCACAGTTTACCTAACCGGGCATTCAATTTAATTTATTATATTTGGTACTGTAAAGCAAAAAACACGAATACATGGGGGCCCTGATCTTCAGGTGATCCGACATTTCAATTGACTTGACTTACTGAAATATCTAATGAAATGTTGGATCCCCTGAAGATCAGGGCCCCCAGCCTTTTTAGTTAGCTTAATAAGGCTAACTAACGAAAATATCATCACCTAACCTAACCAATCGTCAAGGGCGTATAGTTGACCTAACGCTTGGTTAGGTTAGGTCGTGATATTTTCGTTAGTTAGCCTTATAAGGCTAACTAAGAAGGCTGGGGGCCCTGATCTTCATGTGATCCGAAATGTCTAACGCATTAGACATTTCAAACTTCACAAAACTGGGACAATGAAACGTCTACTGTATTTCTATTTAGAGTCTAGATTTATATTTATCGGCCTTAAATTAACAAAGTTCACCTTGTGACTTTCTGAAATAGTACTTTACATTTTTTAGCTTACATGCCGGTTTGTTCGACATCCCCGCAGAAAAAGTTTTTCTTTAGTTAGGCTCGCTTTTAGAGGCCCATGTTGAAAAGTATGCTTTTTTTTTCCCAAATGAAGGCTCATTTGAACTATAGAGGAAAATCAATTCGACAACTGCCTTAATAACTAGAACTAGAGCCAGTATCGTAACACCGTTTCTCCTATAGATCAACGAAGTTAAGCGACATAAATCTGGAGAGTAGTTATAACTGGATGGGAGACCGCCTTCTGCATCCAGATTATGTAGCGACCCGTGGTTTGGATCAGGATTGCCAGATTTTGAAATTCCCAAATCAGGACACAAGACCTCTTTTTAAACAACTTGTAAAATTAAAAATAACAGAATAACTACACACAAACTACAGAAAAAAAAATTTATTTACCCAACAAAACCATAAAGACAATTTAAGAAATGCGACATAATAATAATTCCTATTTTTAGAAAGAATAACACCTTTAATGTTGACGCCACAGCATTTGCATAATTATTTTAATTCGCTTTTATTATATATTTACTTAATTTTACGCTCAAAATAAAATGAATAATGGTAAGGCATTTTTATTACAAAATAACATCATTAAAAATAAAATAGATTATAATTATCAATTTGGCAAATGAGGGACCTAATTTAATCACAGAAATATAGAGTAGATTTCAAGTTAGTTTCATAGTTGTTTCTAAACAGTTAATTTATAGATGCTTTTCGCTTGACTTTGATTTTCTTAGAACTTCAACCCCTTGCTCAGTTTTCAAAAATTTTTGGAAATCCTTACCAGACATTTTGTAATTTTCTTTGACCATCAGCTCGAGACATCAGTTTAGGACTCGGGTTGTACTTCGCAAGTCGGGACAGTCCCAAAGAAATTGGGACGTCTGGCAACCATGGTTGGGTCCGACGTAAAGCAGTAGGTTCCCTCCGTTATATGACCTTAGTTAGATGTTGCGACCCAATCGACCCAAATCTCAATAACTAAAGACCACATTAATTAAATATTTTAAATATTACAAAAAGTAACGCAATAATTCCAAGAACTGTTTAAAACATACTAAATAACAAAATCTTTCTTGGATACAAAATTCCTTAAAAAAAACAAAGCGCATTATTTGCAAATTGAGACAAAGTAGTCTGCCAGAGGCAAGACAATCCTTAATATTGTTGACAAAATTGCTTCATTTGGTTCTCTTTGGTTTATGGCATTCTTATTGGTGTGATGTATGATCGCATTCTCTTTATTCAGAATTTCAAACTATTTCGTTGATATTAGCATGAACCCGTAATTTTTAAACCCAGTTTGATCGTAATATTTTGTATTCGTTATTTCCTATTCGTAATTCATATCGATCTTTAACACATTTAACTTAGTTTAGAGCAATTGTGTTGGAAACAAGCCTAATTTTTTTTATGTAGTAAGGAAGGAGCAAGGGTGAGCGCCCCCAAAATTGCCCCTACATAAGAAGGAGAGAGCCAAAATCAAGGTGTCTGAGGCCCACGATGCCATTTTATTTGTATTTAATAAGTTTTGAAAAGGTTGTGTAGTGTGTAAAATGCACGTATGTGTAGTGAAGAATAGAGGGAGAAGTGTGTGTTTGAGAGCATGTTGGACTACTCACAGGGTAGATGAGACACGAAAAAAGATCAGCTAAAGAGGACAGTGACAGGAGAAACGGGAGTTCCAGCACTCCCTGTCTCCTACCTAACGTCCTATCCGGAGTACTTCCCTGGTCGATTGATGTCTACTCTTTTTCTAACCATTCTGGAACTAAAATGATATCAAACATGGAATTGATTCATTTGCATTCCGAAAAGTGTGCAAACTAAAATGAAGTAGTTTAAGTACAGACTTTCACTTCTGATTTAGGTTCAGAAGTTGATCCCTGTCATATCTGTCAAGAATCCTTCACCATCTCCAAGTTTAACAACCTTCTAAGCATCAACCTCTAAGGACTCAAGTCCTTAGAGGTTGCCAAGGAAAAAACAAACTAATGCAACCACAGATAATTAGTTTTACTGTAAAAACAACTGACACCCAAAGAAAAAGTTTTAACTAATATCATGTAGGCTGACCATACGTACCGTTTTGAACGGGACAGTACCGTTTTTTTATGGGTTCTGTATGGGTTCTGTCACTGAAGAATAATTGTAAGCTCAATATGTTTATGTACTTACTTTTTCATGAATACAGAATATTACATAACCCCCGTCCCTTTTTTGCCATCCCAATGTCCCGTTTTTGTCTCAAGGAAATATGGTCAGCCTACTAATATGCATGTTGCAAAGTTCTTTTAAGCACATTTAGGAGGAGGATTATAGACACCAATCGACCAGGGAAGTACTCCAGGGGGGATGTTAGACAGAAGACAGAGTGCCGGAACTCTCATTTCTCCTGTCAGTGTTCTTCATAGCTGATTTTTCCATGTCTCATCTACCCTGTGAGCAGCTCAGCATGCTCTCAAACACACACTTCTCTCCCTATTCCTCACTACCTATACATGCATCTTACACACTATGCAATCTTTTCAAAATTCATATTAAAAAAAAGAAAAATGGTATCATTGAGCCTTGGAGACCTTGTTTTTGGCTCTCCTTCTTCTGCTGGGTGGGTGGGGGGTCACTTTCACGGGCGCGTGCCCTTGGCCCCTCCTTCTCAGTGGCGGATTACCATTGAGGCAATTAAGGCTGAAGCATTAGGCCCCATGCTTGATGGAGCCCCCATCAAAGTGGATCTAGTTAAGTGAGGGTGACTGTGTTAATTTCAATGGGGGCTTATTTCAGCGTTAATATGCCAGATATTGCCAGTGACCCTTGATAATTTTAGTTTGCAAACTTCATTGTTAATCTAAAATTTTATCTTTATAAATATTTTGTTTATATTTAATTTAATTTTTTTAATTGAAACATTTGATAAAAAGAAGCGTCTCACTATATTATTTCTTTCAAGTCTGTGCTGTAGAAACCCAAATTCACACACTGGGTGACATTTTGCAGGAACTAAGTTTCGAGGATATAATTCGAGATTTCGCAAACCAGAAAGTTCGAAAGGCAAACTTCTTTGATTAAATATGACAAAGTAAACAAACTGACAAATTCCGTGTTTTATTTACGTTTTATAGGCCTTAAAGTAAAGTTTGTTTAATACTGTTTTGTTTTAGCAAACGGCAAAATACAGTGTTAAGGTTTTTTATGTTTGTTTCTCAATTAACCTAAGCACCGTCCATGTACTTCGTGTAAATGTACTATATACTGTACATGTATTGTTAATAAAAATCTATAGAAAAGGGCTCCCAAAATAAAATTAGCCTCAGGCCCCAAGTACAGTTAATCCGCCCCTGCTCCTTCTTACATAAAAAAAAGTTGCCGATTGGAGTGATTTTGCCACCTCACAAATTTAAATTTAATAATCACTATTTTTACACACACACACACACACACACATATATATATATATATATTATATATATTATATATATATATATATATATATATATATATTATAGTGATCGCCTTTTATTATTATTTACTTTCTTCTTTATTTATTCTTCTATCGGCTCTTTATTTCATTTATCACTTGCTTTCTCTACTCATTTCAACACTACTTTACAATTATATTCATGGTAGCCACGCCGAGACTATGAAAGTCGTTACAAAACAAAGTGGGGGGGTTCATTAACACTCTTTTAACACTTTTTAATATTTTTTTAATTCCGAAAATGGTTTAAGTAATTTAGGGGGATGCGAGTACGGAATTTCTATTATAATTTTACGTCGGAGGGAGAGGGGCACACAACAATTAATTTAATTTTAAGGTTACATTGGCCCCAACTTTACGCTTAACGCGCCGCCTGAAGACTGACTCCTTTTTGTGGGTAGTCTGCTCTCTGGGCCTCTGTTCAGGACTGCCAACTCTACCCATTTTAAACAATTTAAATCTAAGAACCATACTTTTTCGTAATTTCATAATTATTAGTAAATGATTTACATTAAACATTATCTTAATTAAACAAAAATTAATATTCTTAACTAGGCATTACTACACTCGCATCACCCCCTTGAAAATAAGTTTTTCCATTAGTAAAACTTATTAATATCGTTTAACAATTTTAATAAATTTATTCAACAAATTATATATTTTGCAATTTTTTTTTTTTTTTCTTTAACAATTTCAAAGTTGATAGACAAGAAATAATTAGAATGACAAATTCCACACATATATTTTGTATCATATTAAAACCGAAACCTTTATAATTTTCACATTTGCATAAAATAACATTTCACACTAATAAAAATTACAACCTGTAACTAATCTATACATGCCAAAAAAAAAAACGGAAAATTTTCTTACAGTGGCTACACAAATCTCAAGTTCACAATCTATTCCCGCGATTCCTCATCAACGATCGCTTTACATTTGAAACAGTTATTTGTATAGTTATACAGTTACTATCAGGGCGACATAGAAAAAAAATAAGAAAAAGTTTACATAAAATACTGACCAAGAGCGCACATACTATTTCACGAAAAACACAACAACTATGGGCAATAATCGCACCCTTTCACGTATAATTTCATTACATAATAATCAGTACATTAATTTGCTGGACGTTTAGATCACAATCCGCACGCTGACAACGGACTTCAATTTTCAATCGCAGCTCTCCTGCTCACTTCGCTAGAATGCAAGGGATTGCATCAATCAACATGCAACAGGGCAGCACGCTATAATGGTTCCGCTCTCTCTCCAATGGCGAAAAAAAAAACAAGAGAGACGTCCAATTCTAAAAGGATCAGGGGGGGATATACTGAAAGCGGGACCACGCGCTGGAATTGGACGGAATTTGCAATTCTAGAAGTCGATGAAGAAACTCGCCTTGTCTCATCTCCACTTTTGTCGGTGAACGCTGCTCTTCCTACGTCCAGCTGAAAGACTCTTCTACTGGCAACAATCAAACGATCACTCCGCCGTAGGCCGTTTCCCAACGAACCTACTGTATGTCTGTATGGACAGTACAGTCGTAAACACCCGTTCAAGCTCACGTGGCTTGCTACCGCGTGCTACAACACATATTTAGCGAAGCATTCGAGCAGCGTGACCAGCTACTGCCCGAAAAATACCAGTAGACCATCTTCGATCGAAACTTTCGTGTGCCAAGACCCTGCACACGTAAATTTCTCTTCTCTTCCGAAACTGTCCTGCGCCAAGTCCCTGCGCATTCGGTTCCTCTCTTCTATCTCTTCTCTTCCGAAACCACCCTGCGCCAAGTCCCTGCGCAGTTGGTTTCTCTTCTCTCTCATCACTGGTGATCGATCACCTATCCGGTCGACTAAACTCACTGGATGGAACTCGGATTCAACTTGGTTGCCTCCAAACCGAGCCTTTGAAATTTTGAAAAAAAATTTATTCGAAACGTGTTTCTGTACTGCTTATCATTTCATATTTAATTTATCGAATTTTCTCGACAGTTCACTTCGAAATACTAACTACACATTTGCTCTGGCCAAATTCACGGAAAAAAAAAGGACAAATCAGAATTTCGCAAAAATTTAATCAAATCTAGCTACCAATAAGGTCACTTATGGCAGTTACAGCGAAGATAAAAAAAGTCATAAAACGTACGAAACAAAATTGTACAGTATAAATATAAAAGCGCCCATACATAGTAACTGTTAGTATAATTTAAGAACTATTATTGTTCAAACTACCGTCAGAAATCACATCAATACTTTTAAATACAAAAGACAAAAATGAACCCCAGAAACTTCATGTCATCCATTCTCTGACAATCATGAACCCTCTTGCCCTTTGAGGAGGAGCACACAAAGACGCCACAAAAACGTTACTGGCTATCTAGAAGGCTCCATTTCCGAGTGTACACTTGAGCCAATGTTTCAAATGCATTAGTTAACCCCGACTGAAGGTTTAAACAATAATAATTTCCAAAACAGTTATTAAAATTTTAAAAAAATTAAAAATTACTACCGAAAATTATTTTGATACAGTAATTCCAACTTGAAACGCTAAATTTCATAGGAATCAAATCGCAATTCACAAATTACATCTGAGATACAACTCTCTCTCCTTCAACAGAAACCCAGTATGGCTTGCAAATCACAAAAATCCCAGTAATTTATCGTTTCCAAGTGAAACTAAAAATTTGCATAGTTATACTAAATAAGAATAGATAATATGCACTCAAAAATACACGCAACCTACTGTAAACAAACACAAAACATTGCCTAATTGAGAGCAGTCGCTTTGTTTGTAAGCGAACCTCTATACAAATATCCCTACGTAACCGAATGAAACTGCATTATATCCTGACATAATTTTGTAATTTTTTCTATGCAAACGCTCGAACTAAAAAAAAAGGACATTTTTCATTTCTAATACCCAAATTAAAATATCAAATCAAAACATCCTTTTTAGAATACAATCTAAATCCCAAATAAAATTTTACCATTGTCATTGAACTGGAAGAAAGAAAAATAAAAATCGGCCTACCTATAAAAATAAAATTGAATGCATTTATAAAACGTAAAGAAACTATATGAAAAATTTCTACACCAATTTCTGTAATTCAAAAATAATTATAATAATATCCAGCTTTCGTAAAATGTGTACCGTAACTCACATTGGCCGCCGAAATAAAAATAAAATTTACTGCTGCACTTTTAGACCTATAATTAATAAATTCAATGTTACGCGTGGAAAGCACAATTTAGAATTTAATGCATAACATTTGTGCTTATTAAAGAAAAATCCTATGATTATTTATGTTAAACCAATTAAAATTTTGTTAAATAACTAAAAATTTAATACTCAATAGACAGATACCGTAGTAACGGTTAATCTCCGAACAATATTTAACGATAGGCCTACAAGAAATCTTTCTTTAGTACAATACAATAGCCATTTTACAAAATATGTCGGAATTGTCATGAAAATGAACGAAAGAAATGGAGAGAAAAAAATAGATAATCAGCCTACCTACCAAACTTTGAGTATATAAATATATAAAATTATATATATAACTAATATATACGTATAAGTTAATATGTAAGTGTATAATTAATGAATATATAAAAAAATCCAACAAAAATTTATAGAAAATTTCACACAATTTCTCTATTTCAGTTAAACGAATTTAGCTTATTTTGAAGTGTTAACACAATCCTATACGGCCAGCCTATAATCTGACAATTTATTATGTTTAAGATTATTTTTCGACTGTCCCTTAAAATGTAACTTAATCCTATATAGCGCGAAGCGAAGCAAAGCAAAAAGCCCGTAAATCTATATAAACAATAAAATAATCCTATTATTATATACAAGCAATCGAAATATAATCAAAAATCTGCTAATGAAACCCGTATAAAATTTATTTATTAATCGTTATTCTATTTATTATGATATTACAATTTTCACTAATCCCAAAAATTTAAACACAAAAAGACACAAAGGTAGGTAGGTTTCAGGAAAGGAGAAAAAGTGAACGAAATAAGTGAAAAGAATTGAGTCCTCGGCAGCACGATAAATTTTCAAAACTATGTCCTCTCCGACCTAATGAACGAAATTTAACGTAATAATGACTCGCAATATTGAGTCAGACAAATTTTTCTACCGACTCTGCACCACGACTAAAAGAAATTTTTGAGTCACTAGACTACGAAAAGTAACGAAACCGTACGATAAAAATGGAACAAACGAACATTTCAGAATCAACGAACTCCCACGAAAAGAAAGAAAAAAAAATTAAATTTTTAGGCGCGAAGTTTGTAAAGGACGCTATAAGGATGTCGAAGGCGATGCGCCATTTTGAAATTACATTCACAATGAATTTTTAAGGAATGGAAATCGAAATTTGCCTGCAAACGGGATAAACTTTGCATTTAGATATTTTAATAATCGAAATAAAATATTCATTAACGCTATTGGCTAATATACCGGGTTGGAAGAATTTTAATCGAAATACTAGTCACGTGGGTAAGCCTCATACAAAATATGATGTAATCCACCGCTGCCACCAAATATAGTGATCACCTTTTATTATTTTACTTTCTTCATTATTTACTCTTCTATCGGCTCTTTATTTCATTTATCACTTGCTTTCTCTACTCATTTCAACACTACTTTACAATTATATTCATGGTAGCCACGCCGAGACTATGAAAGTCGTTACAAAACAAAGGGGGGGTTCATTAACACTCTTTTAACACTTGTTATATTTTATTTACTTCCGAAAATGGTTTAAGTAATTTAGGGGGATGCGAGTACGGAATTTCTATTATAAAAATTTACGTCGGAGAGGGAGAGGGGCACAAACAATTAATTTAATTTTTAAGGTTACATTGGCCCCAACTTTACGCTTAACGCGCCGCCTGAAGACTGACTCCTTTTTGTGGGTAGTCTGCTCTCTGGGCCTCTGTTCAGGACTGCCAACTCTACCCATTTTAAACAATTTAAATCTAGAACCATACTTTTTCGTAATTTCATAATTATTAGTAAATGATTTACATTAAACATTATCTTAATTAAACAAAAATTAATATTCTTAACTAGGCATTACTACAATATAATATATATATATAATATATATATATATATATATATATATATATATATATATATATACCCGCAAGGCTAATATCGTAACACCGCTTCCCGTCGATCAGTGAAATTAAGCGACAATGTGCCAATAGAGTATTTGGATGGGAGACTGTCCTCTGTGTCCAGACTAGGTAGCTACCCGTGGTTCAGGACTGACGTAAAGCTGTAGATTTCCTCCATCATATGACTTTAGATGGTGCGAAGAAGGTTAAACAACCCAATCAATCAGTGCGCACCCCAAGGAAAAATGAAAAACAATTCCAAGGCCTTTCGTTTATTTAACAGTACACCTCGTACTGTTGAATGAATGCACAAAAAGCCTTGGAGTCTCACTTCGTCTTTAATTGTGCAATCATATATATATATATATACAGGGTGGGCCGTAAGTTTCCATACATAGGAAAAATAAACATTTTGTTATGGACAACCATTTTTATTTATATAATATGCTCTACATGGTTGCCATTGTTTTGAAACACATTTCAATACGTGTTCCCCACTGTTGATGAACACGCATTAGCACAGTTGACGTTATGCTTGTAATGGCGTTGGTGATACGTTCCTTTAGATGATTTATGTCTCGTATCTTTTCCTGATACACCATGGCCTTCAAGTGCCCCCAAAGATAGAAATCAAGGGGGGTGAGATCTGGGGATCTGGGAGGCCACTCCACAGGACCACGCCGACCAATCCAAGCATCCGGAAACTGCTGATCCAAATACCGACGCACGTGAAGACCATAATGAGGTGGAGCTCCATCTTGCTGGAAGTAAACTGGGAAGTTACCTTCCTCGTTTAGCAGGGATGGGAAAATCTCTTCTTGCAACATGTTAAGATACCTTTCGGCATTAAGATTTCCACTGACAAAAATTGGTCCAATAATTCTGTCACCCAATATCCCGCCACACCATCACTTTACCGGCACCTTGCATCTTCGTCGGACTCAGCCAGTTAGGGTTAGCATTACTCCAATAACGTATGTTTTGCCGATTAACCTCTCCATTGACGTAAAAATTTGCTTCATCAGTAAACAAGATCTTACGTCAAACGCATATTCTTAGGGTATCTGAAACATAAAACAAACGTTTAATTTTTCCTATGTATGGAAACTTACGGCCCACCCTGTATATATATATATATATATTATATATATATATATATATATATTATATTATATATATATATATATTATGGTTGGTTGGTTGGTTTTATAATAAATAGTAAAATCAGTTAAACTTTAAAAAAATTATTTAATTAAGCTCAGCCTTCGATAATGTTATATTCAATGTTAAATAATAGATTAATTTTCACATTAAATTAAACTTTGACACAATATCAGTCTATTTTAATTTTTGTTTTGAATGTAATTTGAATGGGTTACATTTTTAAAATGGAAAGTTCTTATTTTGTCTCAAACTTTTGAAATTATGTACGCCAATATAATTGTTTAATTCTGGTTTAGATAAACTATAAGAGTGGTTTCTAAAGTACTGTAGAGAGATCATTATATTTGCTTTGTAGAGTAGAGGATTCGGAAATTGTCAGTTCTTATTGGGTGACCTGAGTCGAGAAGGGTTTTGAATATTTGAGTGCAATGGGTTCGTATGTTCAGTAGTTGTACGGGTGCTAACTCGTCTATCCTAATTGATTCTTACTTTAAGTTGGCGTATAGTTCTTTCAACATAGGATAAATTGCATTCATCACACGTGTATTGCAGTGGTGTAGTCCTAAAATTTTAGGAAGGGTAACGCTACAGGCAAAACTTTAATAGAGCGTTTCATAGAACAATTACTGTATAAAAATAGTAAAAGTTAATTCGAAAATAAAAAATATATATTTAGTAAATAAAACTACAAATACAGTACATGCTCTAGTTACTTTTAATTTGAGTAAAACACACACATATAGATACTCGTATCAGTCGTATGTATACGGTATAATGCAGTTTCATAGTGATATAGTAGATACTACAGTTACATATAGTCTATAATAGGCTCCATACAGAACGAATGTCTGTTTCCTTCTTTGAAACTTGTCTGGAACGCGTATCATCTGCAGATCGGTGTCTGTAGCTACATGCCATAGACAACTATAATAATTGAAAGGAGTGAGCTACCAACCTTCCAAAATATGTCGTCTTGGTACTCTCCACTGAAGTGGAGCGGAAAACTAGGGGGGATAAGTGCTGGATAAAAGTCCGCAAGTGTTCAACATTCAGCTATGGCTACTACAGTAGGTAGTATAACGCTACTTCACTGAAATTTTAGGAAGTATAACGCCGTTATACCGCGTTACCCCTCGACTACACCCCTGGTGTATTGATACACTACTAGAGATAAACTAAGAGAGATGGGAGTTCTTTTCTTGGTACTTTTCCGTTATGCCCCTGCAAATGGTAAGTTTTTACTATATGAATACAATGCTTATTCATAAAGTTTTAGAAATTTATTATGGACATTTACTATATTAATAAATGCTCATTTATATATTATATTTTTAGACATTTATTATGGACTCAATCGCCCTTGTCGATTGGTTAGGTTTAGTCGTGATATTTTCGTTAAAAGTAACGAAAATATTACGACTTAACCTAACCAATCGTCAATACATACTGTGTGTATATATATATATATATATATATATATATATTTTTTTTTTAGTGGTGGACCGGATGTCAGTTTTTCAACATCTGCGGATGCGGATGCGGATATTTAGTTAATCTATCAATATAATATAGAATTATGAATATATGACATAATTTTTCAAATTTCGTGATATTACTATTATGGTAGGCAATGCATAAGAATTAAAATTAATATTAATGTTTTCATTATGATAAAAATAACTTTCTCAAGAGTTTCAGCCACAGAAAATTCAATGAAACAAGTTTCATTCAGTTTTCTGTGTTACCAGATATTTATATTTTGAGGTTTATATATTTGTTTGTTCATTAATAAATAATTAATACTTTACATGAAATGTGCATGACTGGGCCTTATAAGCTACTTTATAAGCTACGTAATTTAAATGTAAATTGCATAATTTATTAGAGGTAATATCCGCATAACATCCGCAGTCAGAAGGGCGGATACGAATATCCGCAGATGCGGATGTTAAAAATTATGCGAGTGCGGTTATCCGGTCCACCACTAATATATATATATATATATATATATATATATATGTACAAAACAACGAAAATATCACGACTAAATCTAACCAATCGTCAAGGGTGAATGGCATTGGGGGCGTATTAAAATTGCCGAGTATAACGGAAAAGTACCCTTTTCTTTAATAAGAAAAACATAATTTGGACATATATCTCTGTTTCATGTCAGTTCGAAGAACTTGTGATAGTTCCTTTCTGTAAACTGTCATGACATTCATTTCCTGAAAGGAACATATTCATATTGAAGATCATTTGAAATAGTTTATAATTAAAACATACGTTGTACGCTCTATTTAACAGTCATAAAAAAGTATTACATGCGTTATATTAACTGTTCAACGGTAACTGTTTACATTGCTATATCGTTACTTTTGAAGTGCTTCTTGTCTGTCCTACACATATTTAATCATTAAGGTATTTTATTTACAGATAATGAGTTTCCGGACAAGGTTTTTGCAATATATGATTTTAGTGTATTCTTATACTTAAAAATTATATTAACTACGTTAATTTTGGGTAACTTGAGGTGATGGTTAGAGTTAATATGATACACAGAGACAAGTACGATTTTTTTTTTTTTTAGTAAAAAGTTCTGTTAAGATAATTCGTGTTCAAATATAGTTTTTATTTTAAATCAGTGTTCCCCAACAGGGTGCCGCGAAATTTCATGGAAATAACAAATATAAGTAATTGAAAGTTAGTGAAGATATGGAAATTTCGGGTCTTTTCGGTTTTAGGTCCGGCACTGGATTTTTCCATGTTTTTGGTATAGACGTAGATTTTTACGCTGATTCTATTTCTGCAATCCGTTTCTTGGAGAAATAAACACGAAAAAAGTTATGGCCCAAGACTTGCATTCAAATATCCACCTATACCTAACATAACCTATCCTACCTTAAACTACCCTAACCTAACCTAACCTATGTTCGCGCGGCGAAAAAAAACACGCTGGAAGGCAGTTTCCTGAAAAATGGGTGTTCGGCGGAGTATGCCGCGAAACCAATGAAGTATTTATGTACGCTGTTCTGAATCGTTCGCGTCAACGCTGGAGGCATGCATCAAAGCATGCATTCGACCGGGAACGACGATAATGAGCGACAAATGGAAAGCGTATGAACGCATCGAACAGCTTGAAGGGTACAGCCTCAGTCATAAAACAGTGAACCACAGCGAAAACTTCGTGGACCCTTCAACTGGAGCACACACGCAACGGATAGAGTCGACGTGGAACAAACTCAAACGCGGTAACAAGCGCCGGTGTGGTACGCACCGTTCCATGATCGACTCGTATCTCTGCGAGTTTCTCTGGCGTCGCCGACACGCAGGCAAAGATCTAGTGCGCCAAATGCTGAACGATATTGTGCAGTTTGGCAAGTAGCAAACTTTGGTTTGTGTTCCGTTCTGTGTTCTGGAAACCTGTAAACGTAATAAACTTGCACATAACTTTTTTCGTGTTTATTTCTCCAAGAAACGGATTGCGGAAATTGAATCAGCGTAAAAATCTACGTCTATACCAAAAATATGAAAAAAAATCAAATGCCGGACCTAAAACCGAAAAGATCCGAAATTTCAAATAAAACAAAATATTCGCGATTTATTATGTCCATGAGCAAACTCTGGGTTCAGTTCGAGGTTTGGTGGTACTGGGTAGGAAATGGATTTTCACAATGGGGGTCGAAAATTCTCCAGGTTGCCGCTACAGAAGAACAGATGGCATTGGGGTGCCTTCAGCCAGAAAAGGTCAAGTAGAAACCATTGCCTAAAGCGAACGGTTTTCTAAGAATGTTTCGGAATATACTGTAATTTCTTTTCCCACATAATATTACACACTTCAGAATTCAGAGTTAATCGCTCTTAATGGTCCTTCAAAAAAAAAAAAAAAAAAACCTGAAGGATAATAACAATAATGTTCAAAACAAAAGTGAACAAATTATTAGGTATACTGTACAAAAAATTTCAAATTTCAAATGTTTAATCCATGAATTTTTTAGAGCCTCAAATGAAATAAAATTAGTTTCTCCTCCAAAAACTTTTTTATCGATGGTAAGACATTAAATTCAATGAAAAATTAATTTTCATTAAGACAGATGCACAATAAGGCGTCTGCATAATTGTACCGAACGATATAAAAATCAATTATGTGAGAGATAAAATTCTAGTTTCAGAAAATTTCCAATTGGTATCAGATAACGTTTAACGAGTGGTTCGACCTTATGCGTATCGATTTAATTTATATTAAGTTAGTTTAAGTTAGATTTATTTGCATTATACCCAGTTAGGTTCGTCACATCTCGAGTGTAATATAAGTTGATAACTTTTAGTTAAAATATTAAAAAATCTTTAATCTTCATTCGCCTTAAATTCGCGAACCTGCTTAAGGTCGAACTGGAATAAGGTCGACCCGTTTGAGGTCGAATGACATAATGAAATTCGATTTTGTTCATGTAATCCCTTGAAATAATTTTTGGATCTCTTGGGTTTGGCAGACTCCTACAGATTTTTACGAAACTTGCCAAATGAATTATTTACAAATTTTATCCAAAGGAAATGTCTAATTCCTAAAGTAACTTAGCTAAACCTAACCTAACCTAACTTACATTTCCTTAGGATAAAATTTGTAAATAAGTGATTTGCTAACGTAAAAACCTGTAGCAGTTCGCCAAACCGAAAAGACCTTAATTCCTGCAAATAGAAGATGTGTAAAGTATAAAATTACGTTTTTGAAACAATTTAAAATTATATTATTAACATTATTCGCTTATTATCGCTTGCATTTATGCGAAAAGCTGCAATATACGGTACCTCATACTTAGGCCCAAGAATATATATATATATATATATATATATATATATATATATATATATATATATATATATATATATATACCTCGTAATCTCGTAGCAGTTCCGTGCGTTGGTCTCTCTTCACACGATCACATATATACTGTATATATAATATGCGCCTCGGTGGTGTAGTGGTTAGCATCGCTGACTACGAATCCACTGGTCCCGGGTTCGAAACCCGGTGATGGCAGGCGCCGCGTAGCAAAAACGCAGCTGTTCATCCTTCCACACAATAAAAATTAGTTGGTAGATAAATGGGTACCCTGAGTAGCCTAGTGGTTAAGACGCTACGCTGCTGATCGGGAGGTCGTGAGATCGAGCCCAGTTTCTGACTGCCCCGTGATGGGGAGTGGTTCGGATTCCACGTTAAACTGTAGGTCTAAGGTGGAGTGAAAAGCTTGACCTTCGTCAGAATGAACAATTAGGGTGGAAGCAAAACCAAGGTTAGAGAGAGAGAGAGAGAGAGATTTGTCCAAATTCTTAGAATAACCATTCAAAGGTGACTTTTTAATTTTTAGGGCCGTTCATTGTTTTATAAAATAAATCAATAAAAATAAAACTAGTCTTTGACAGACTTTTATCTAATAATGATACTCCAGTATCGGTATTTTGTTACTTGTCTTCTCCTTTGGCTTTAGTTTAGGAATACTTTCGATACAACCGAAGTATTGATGTTAGAGCTTCTCACCAAGATGCAATACTTGAATTGGGCTCGAAATCGGTTCCAATTTATTTATTTTTACAATCTCATTTATTTTCCTCTTTATTATTTTCCATAAATTTTTAAATGGGGTTTATAACTTCTGGGGCAATTACTAGTCCTATTTCCCAAGGATCGACAGTAATTTTTAAAAGTGAATAACAGAATAACAGTTGAGACATCATACAGTATACTTGTCGATGGCTAGCTGCTTCTTATTTTGCAATGGGTTTTAGTGGTAGTATACCAAGTGAACCGATGATACATTTGTTTGCCCATACGAGGAATCTCCATTAATCTCCTTGGTTCATGCGTGGAAAGCCACTATATATATGTACAATATACATACACGCATACTACAAATGTGCTGTATGTACATGGTGTTTATAAAGTCCCTATCTATTTCAATGAAAACGAGCAAAAATGGTAAAATTCAATAACAATATAATAGAAGGCATACATTTAATGAATACTTAAGCATATGATTCTGCATGAGCACCATCAGTATCTCTACAGAGTTCGAATCTGTCAGCAGCATTGCGGAACGAACACATTTTAGAGCATGACAGGGGTTATTTTTGTAACTGCTGTTACGATACGAGCACGTAAATCTTGCAGATTTGTAACCCTCGTTTGATAGACGTTTGATATGATAAAGCCCCATGCAAAGAAATCCAAGGGCGTTAGGTCAGGAGATCGAGCCGCCAGGGCCTGTTGCCTCCACGTCCGATCCGCCGATTTGGAAATCGTTCATTTAGGTACTCCCGAACAATGATTGCGTAATGACAAGGTGCCCCATCTTGTTAAAAGACGACGGTGTTTACAATGCCATCTGAATAAAGCTGGGACATTTACGTGTTCGTATCGTAACAGCAGTTACAAAAATAACCCCTGTCATGCTCCAAAATGTGTTCCGCAATGCTGTTGACAGATTCGAACTCTGTAGAGATACTGATGGTGCTCATGTAGAATCATATGCTTAAGTATTCATTAAATGTATGCCTTCTATTATATTGTTATTGAATTTTACCCTTTTTGCTACGTTTTCACTGAAATAGATAGGGACTTTATAAACACCCTGTATAATATATATAATCGATTCCCAGTTGTGGATCTATCATCGGTTCACTTGGCTTACTGCTAATAAAATACATTGGAAAATAGTTGAACAATTCATCGGTGAATGTATAATTTAATAAATAGATAAACAAATGTTCCATCATCCCATATTATCACCACCTTTATGAGGCCACTAGATATTAGCCGTATCTTGGTCGCCAATCTGTGTAGTCGACCAACCGGTTTCTCGGCTTTAAAATGAATATGTAGAAATAGCTTTTCACAAATAGACGGGCGGAAATTTCCCCACTAAATTAAAAAAAAAATTGCGTGCAGTATAATTGAAATTTTACCACTGGATCACGCATTAACTATGATTACCTTGAAAATTAATTCTACTTAAAATTTCTAACATATACAGTACTGAATTATTAGAATTAATAATATTAAAATAGTTCAAGATAGTTAAAAAAAAAAAAAACAGAGTGAAAGTATTTGAGCTTAGCAAAGAAATTCAAGTCGAAAAGAAATAGCGTAAATGAGAAAAAAAAAATTAATTTGGTTATGAACTGCCTCCAGTCTGAAAAAAACGAATTTAGAATTAGAGTTGCAGAATTCGTTTAAAGGAACTAGAAAATGAAAATGAGACTTTAGTACATCCATCGTTAGGTATATGGATGATAATAATAATAATAACGAATTTTGTACTACAAATTCATTAAAACAAAAAAATTGTTTCAGATGCTGAAATCGAGCTTTTATTGAACAGGAATTAAGATTTTAAAGGCAAAAACATGCAATTAATCCTCTTTTTAGTTTCTCACGTTCGGTGTAACGATTTGGATGGTTTCAAAAGGATCGATGAATTAATAGTTAAATACCATAATTTAATTAGAGCTTAAAAAGAGAAGTCAACGTTAATTTGTGGGGCATTGTCTAGATTTATAAAGTAATAGATTGTTCAGTATATCGATTTACTTTTCTACAAGATTAGAAGGTACAATATATATTTATATTTATGAGACGTTGCGAATAGAGGGGCGAACTGGACATGGGTGCGAAAATCCGTTTTCTGTACCATTATAGTCTTCAGGATGTACTCTTTTATATGGATGCAAGCTCGTCATTAGTCCTCAGAACATTCAAGTCTTTTAAAGGGGGAAAACACCATGCGTTCAAGGGCAGATTGTCACACGGATACTAGTGACGAACTCTGCGTGTTTAACCTCTCGTGCGGAGTGCAGTCTAGTTATTATTATTATTATTATTATTATTATTATTATTATTATTACAATAATCTACACCTATTTCCGATTGAAATGATATAAACCCCATCAAAATCTACCAACTTTTGGCAAAGTTATGGTGATTTCTAATTTGCAAAACTTTGGAGTCCATTTACTCAAAACATAGTTTTGCCAAGTTCCTCACTAGTATTCGCAGCCCTTCATATAAAATAAATTCATGTGCGTCTGTAAACAAACAGAAAATTGTATAGATCCTGTGCGTGTAATGACGATGTATACATAAGGTTACATACACTCTTGAATAGATATGTATCAGTAGACATCGGCTGACAAATAGCCAATAAACAATACGTAGGAAATCGATAAAATTAATTAATGTATGTTTTACAATAAGAGACGATTCAAAGACACGATATATGTAATGACTTATAAGTATGAACTTTATAGCAGTATGTCATACCATACACTGAATACGAAATATGGAAATATTTAGTAATCAATTCCGTATTTAATTTAGTATTAAGTATTCAAATTTGAGAAAAGAGAGAGGAATTAATTTATTTTATGACAAAGTTCATAATTAGTATGGTGCGTACTAATTATGAACTTTGAACGGACGTATAAGGCATTACAGGATACAGAAGAGGAAATGAATTAGAAAGACACGGAAGTAGAGAGCGAGTGAAACTATATAAATATATACAATAATACTTGTTAAATTATTCGCCATTGGGAAATGGAACAGGGTAAAGGGGTAAAAAAAATACAAACAAGGATTTTAACCATGCTACACTAAATGTGCATGCATAATCTGATAAAATTTAGGGGTGGATGGTTAGATAAGAGATGGAAAATGGGGTATGAGAAATATCCCGATGGAAATCTAAAACAGTCTAAAGCCTCTAAGTCTAAACCGTTGATTGTTTTGTTTGTGATTTAATGGAATGAAATTAAGGGACATCCGCGGGCGAACTTCTCATGGCACAAACGTGGATACAGTCCGAATATGGAAATGGTAGATCACATGGTTGTAACAGCCACTGTTCTTCCGCTAAAGCTATTAATAGTGGTGCTCCTCAGAGTTCTGTCCTGTCATCAAACAGGACGATCTTTTAAGTCGCACTTCCTGTTTTATTCACTCCTTTGCTGATGATTTCACTCTTCTCCTCTCCTCCCGCTTCACAAAGCGTCTCTCTCAACAGTCACTGCATGCTTCATGAGAAACAGCTATGGCGCACCTGATCTTTGATCTTTCTTCTATCTGTGATTGGGGCAGAGAAAACTTCGTGGTTTTCAATCCCTCAAAAACCCAGTTCCTTCATATGTCTACTCGTCACAATTTTCCACACGACTATTCCCTTATCTTCAACAATACACAACTCAATTCTTCCTCTTCTCTTAATATTCTTGGTGTTTCCTTTCCTCATGATATTTCCTGGAAAGATCACATATACTTTCCTTCTAAAACAGCTTCGAAGAGGTTAGGTGTGCTGCACCGGCTCCGCAATTTCTTCACCCACAATCAGTTGCTCTCTCTGTACAGTGGTCTTGTGTCCACCCCTGTGTGAAGTGCGCTTCTCATGTGTTGGGTGGCTCAACCTACAGAGCTCTACTTAACCGGCTGGAATCAAAGGTTTTTTTCGTCTCATCAATTCCTCACCTTTTACAGACTGTCTTCAATCCCTCTCTCTTCGCCGCGATGTTGCCTCACTCTCTCTTTACTATCGCTATTATAACGGACACTGCTTTTCTGATCTCTCAAACTGCGTGCCTCCTCATTTAAAGAGGGCATGCAGTGCCAGACTTTCAACACGTACTCGTCCATTTTCTGTCCAACTCTCTAACGCAAGGGTTAATCGGTATTCTCAATCTTTCATCTCTCAACCGGTCAACTTTGGAACAACCTTCCTCAATCCGCCTTTCCTTCCCTCCACTCTTCCAAACGTAAAGTGTCCACGCATCTTGAAAACTCTGGGCTTTGATTTCGGCTTTCTCCTCCTCCTCCCTTGGCTCTTCCTTCCTGTATAAACAAAAAGCATTCAAACACGTCATGAACGCTGATAGTTATCATTTAGTAAAGTTATAAGTGAAAAAGTATGTTATCACTAATATTTGTTCATTTGTGTCATATGTGCACTCTGGTCAGCAGGGCCGTTTCCTGGCATAAGCAGACTAAGCGGCCGCTTAGGGCCCCGCTGCTACTAGGGGGCCCCTCGACAGGCTCCCAGGTCATAGCTCACTGGGCAAAAATAGGAATATAGCTGAAGTTATTATTATTATTATCGTCATTATTATTATTATTATTATTATTGTCGTATTAATTAAAGTTTTTGTATGAGACAAATGTGATAAAACGGAGACAAACGAAACGTTTTGGTCGTTATGTGTAAATAACTATTGTGAGATCTTATTTCTATATTATTTAACTTTATTCTTACTATATGCTTATACTTTCCTAAATGCTTAATTTTTCTAGTATTGTAAAACATTATTTCACTAATTTACTAATTATTAAAAGATTCTGTAACACTTTAAAACCTAAGATTATTTTCGTTATGTTTTCAAGTTTATTAATTCTTTTCTCATCTTTTTCAGATAATGTGAATTTTGTTGGTTAAAACCTAAATGGTCTGACTATTTGAATGTATTTGAGTAACGTTACAATTATAACAATTATTATTATTATTATTATTATTTATTATTATCATCATCATCATTATCATGATTATTATTATTTAGCAGATTAGTTGTGGTTAATTAGATGTGACTTTGTGCATCTGTTTGTCTTCTGAAAGTACATATTTGTTGTTTTGGACATAAATGTTTCATTAAAATTGTTTCATAATTGTTTTTTTTAACACAGCCATTTTTTGTATGTGTGTGCTGAGGTGATGTAGTAAGGCGTGAGTTGGTGGATGGAGGGGTGGGGCCTCAAATGGGTATACTGCTTAGGGCCCCCTAATGACTAGAAACGACCCTGCTGGTCAGCATGTTTTGAAAAGACATTTCCTCTTTCTTCTATTTTCTATTTTTTCTCTGATAGTAACGATATGTTTTCGAATGTAAAGCGGTTCTTGATGAGAAATCTCTGAAATAGAATATGAAATAGTCAAATTTATTTCATCGAAGTTGAAAACAAAATTAATTCCCGATTTTATTTTAACAATTTTTCATATAAAAAATTTTGGATACATTCAAAATATTGTTTGGAATAATTGATATGCATTGGTATGAAGTGTCGTGTATAAAATTTTACTGAAATGTTCATTTTTTTTGTTGCTCTCTCTGACCTTTTATTTCAAATATGGTAATGTACATTTCCAATTGTTGTTAAAAAAATAAGTCTTCTGAAATTTATTTTTAAAAAACAAAGGGGGGGTAGGGAGGTCAAATGCAGTAAACAGAAGAGGATTATGTATGTAATTTGTTTTATATTAACTGCTGAGAAAGAGAGAGAGAGAAAGAGAGAGAGAGAGAGAGACTTTAAAATAACAGTTTGTATGCTGAGAGAGAGAAATTGATTTTAGAATTACTGTTGGCAACCGTATATCTCAAAGGTTTTCAAAAGATTTCCACTTTGAAACTAAGTGCAAGACGTTTGTTAGTCAGTGCTTGTTAAATGTGATTTCAACAAATTGTTGGTCGGCTCAGGCCGACAAAATTAATCTCTCTCTAGCAGCAGAATATAAGTTCTACATAACAGATATAATTTTAAGTAAATAGAATTCGTATTATATAAATAAAAAGCATTACATTAAAAACCCAATCATTACAGAATAATCCATAATCCAATTTAAATTATCGCAATTCACCAATAAAAGTTTTGGATCACCTGAAGATCAGGGCCCTCGGCCTTCGTTAGTTAGCCTTATAAGGCTAACTAAAGAAGGCTGAGGGCCCTGATCTTCAGGTACTCCAAAGTTTTTTATTATTTGTTATATAACAGTCTAACTCGGGTCCATACAAATTTATCTTAACTTAGTTTATGTTTTAAGGTAGATTTTAGCAGCTTTGGCCTATAGTATAATTTCCTTGCCATCTACATTAGGTGAGGACTCTTATGTTGTCGCTAGAGCAACCATATTTCTACAAATAAGCATAGTAATCTTAACATCTAGTAATTACCTAGTGATAGGCCTAGCTTCTCATTCATAAACCCGTCTTCTTATAAGACCGTATAATCAAAGCTAAGCTTACTTATCATCAAATAATAATCCACGAACCTTTATCACTATCACATACAAATAGTCAAAGCATCCAAAAAGGGACCAAAATGGAAAAAGGAAGCAGGTCAAGCAATAAAAGACAAGCAAACCTTAATTTCTTAACGACAAAGAAAAATGAGTCTGAGGACAAAGGAACAGCTGAGGCTGAAGGGTTGAAAGATAATTTTCATGCTCCTGAATCTGGGTCGCATGGTACTCGCCCTGAAGACGATCGTGACATTGGATTGTATGTCCATAGGCACATTGATGACGTCACCAAGGAGTAACTTTTGAAGTTTCCAAGGGGACTTCCAAAGATATTTGAATTTCCTGCTGAACATAAATGTCGGCTGAAATTTCAGTGGTGTTGGCTTGTCAGGTTTTCTTCGCTGTCATGTTCACGTAAGGAAGATAGGGCATTCTGCAGACTCTGCTTGCTCTTTGGAAAGGAGACTGCAGGGAAAGGTGGGTATCAGAAGTTGAGCGCACTGGTCTCCAAGACCTTTAACTGGAGGAAAGATGCAATCGAGGTTTTCACTGATTACCGCAAGAGCGCCATCATCCCCAAGAGGAGACCCGTGGTGGGTCGTGGTTCGGATTCCACGTTAAGCTGTAGATCTAAGTTGAGCAACAAGCTTGACCTTTGTCAGTATGAACAATTCGGGTGGAAGCAAAAACCAAGGTTAACCAAGGTTAAAGTATAATTATTACGTTTATGATATCACAAGGAAATATACCCCCATGACATATATATATATATATATTATATATATATATATATATATTATATATATATATATATATATATATATAACAAAAATGACCCCTACATCTATCCAAAACTGAATAAAAAATAAAATAAAGTTTATAGTAACTCGAGACATGAAGCGAGTGTTTTTTCGCTGCCGCGGTTGACCCTGCACCACAACGTCGAAATCGCGTGCTCAACTACTTGGGGGTTTGTCCCCGATACGGTTCCGGGCTCGAAAATTTAAAAAATTAACCATAAACTCTAATTAAATAAACTAAAATCAGCCCCGGAGCTCCATTCCCGCCCCTGGCCCCTCTAAAAAATACAAACAACCTTGGTCCCCCCCTTTGGGGGGTCCAGGCACCGAGGCCTACGGTCCCCTTTCCCATTCCTCGATATGACATCATTAGTGCAAACGACCACCACCACCCACCACGTCCAATTCCTCGTTGAACTTGCCAAACTACTACTCGCATTAAAATACCGAGGCACGAAAAATGACTGAGTCTTTTGTCATTAATATTTTGAATAATTTTAACTTTAATAAAGGTTTATACATTGTGGACAACTTTACAAAAACTTTTCTTGCATTCATTCCAAAATTTAAGAAGAGAAAGTACTAAGAGATTTCTCCTTTTTCATCATAAACAGACTTTTCCCTTGAATTGTTTGATGTGTTGATCGATAAATGAAAGAAGAGAGCCAAAATCAAGGTCAAGGTTTTCGAGATGTCTAGACACTGCGTTTGAAAGATTAGAGGTCGTAGACACGGGGGAAAAATGGATTCAGGAAGATTGTGGACCTGTAAATGCTGAGAACCACAATTATGCAATATAATGCGCAAATATAATAGATTTTAATTATTATATCTGGAGAACCCTAATTTTAGTTATCAGTTTCCACTTTTAACTGCGTTTCTTCGTCTTTCGCTGTGAAATTTAAATCAACCTTGACACCTGTTCATGTTTTATTAGCATTTTTTCACTCGATATTGATTTGAGACTGAAATACGAGTCATTTCTTGACATATTAACCGATTTTCATGAATTCGTCATATACCTCGGAGTTCGTTCAATTCCATAGTTTCTTATAATGACTATTAAGAAAATGATTCGCTTGTGATTCAGATATTTTATGGTAACTGCGGTGTTTGAGGCTTTCAGTATTTGATATTCATTTGTACTCGAATACAAACCTGAGTTCATCATCATATGTTCAGTTATGACTGGTCCAGCCTCGTTTGTGGTTCTTTCTTCTTTTGAAATCTTTGACTCTCCAAAGCTTTTTACCTTTTTTATTTATTTATTTTTGTGTGTGTGACTGATTACGATAAACCTTGGTTTTGCTTCCGCCCGAATTGTTCATTCTGACGAAGGTCAAGCTTGTTGCTCCACCTATAGTTTAACGTGGAATCCGAACCACGCCCCGCGTGGTCAGAAATTACAAAGTCCTCGCCCGGACGCCCGGATCAACAGCCAAGCGTCTTAACCACTAGACTACCCAGTAGGGCGGGTCGTACTCAGGTGACAACATGAATCTGAAGGAAATCCTACCATCAGGGGTGTCTAAATTATGTGTTTTTACATGGGGAATTCAAATATGAGCTTCTTTTTTGGATAGGATAACTCTAACCTACATCATTTTGTATTTCTAAATTGCCAATTTTACCCTTTTGAACCCCTTTATAATATATTAAAAGATATAAGGTAAATCATTTTCATTTATATTGACAAGGCCAAATCAACTTTACATATATTTATTAATAGGTGAACTGCATGTATATCACTGGATATAATTACAAAGATCATTCTCCTGACATCTTGAACTTTGCCAGGTTGCACAAATCCTGCTTTGACTCAGACTTGGACATCAGCTTCCTGCTGGTCTCCTGAGCCCTGATCCCTCCATCCCTCTTTTCCTGTGAGAAGTACTTAGCAGAAGCCTCAGTCACCATTTTAACAACCCTCTCACTGCTTTGTGTGTGGCAAGGCCAGTTGCGCACCTCCATGGGGGTGTTGATGAAGTTTTTCACCTTTGAGGTGCTTAGAGAGCAGGTGAGAGGTGGCTCTGACACACCTTCTGACCAGCTGATCAAGTCACCGATGCTGGAAGCATCACAATTGATGTCAGGTGTCCTTCTGCTCCTAACAGAGGAGTCCCCCAGCTGAGTGTCCGGGTCCCCCTCTCCCCTGATGGCCAGGATTCTCTCCACCCCTTCAATCCTCTCCTTCTGATCCTCAGAGCAGAGTAGTGTTTGGAGGATGACTTCACTGTGGGCATACCAAGCAGATCTTCTCACAGTTGGCATCACAATATCCAGCACCTCCTTTCTCTGGGACTTGAGGCAGTCCAGCTGAAAGAGGATGTGCCTAGGCCCTATGCCATACCTTACACTAGCAAGGGCAATGTTTTGAATCTCATCATAGTTTTTCTGTACCTTTGCCGAAGCTGCTGGCTCAGGGTCAGTTTGAGGGAAGAGCTCAACTTCAGGAACAAACTCATCTTCATCACCACTTCTCTCCAATTCCAGATCCTCATCACCATATGCCAAAAATCTCTTAACATCCTTCCTGGCTGCCTTCTCTGCTACTGCAGCACTTTCCTCCTTGCTCCTTCTCCTTTTCTCTGCCTTCCTTTCCAATGTCCTCACCTGTCTCTTGTGCTCTGGTAGATCAGGACCCCCTATTTGGTGGGGTCCCTTACTTCCAACCTTCTCTTTCTGTCCCTTGATGTAGGCAAGATCTTTCACAGGAATCTTTTTCTCTCTGCTGCAGGAACAGTTAATGTGGGCTTGGATAACACAGCCCTCACAGCCTCCCCCCTCACAACTGGTAATCTGACACTTGCAAGTCAAAATATCAAAGAACTTGTCTAACTTGACAATGAACCTCTATTTGGCATCAAGTTTGCTCTTCCCAAGAGAAAACTTCACTGCCTGATTCCAGACCTCCTTGAGCTTGGATATGATGGTCACTTTTTCATTGATAACAGGTGGCTTGAAAAGAGCATTAGCTTTGCTCCACTGACAAATCAGACCAGGGTAGATGTCACTCACCAGCTTGTCCACTGGGTAGTTCCTCCTGTCATCTTCACTTTGCTTCCTCAAGTAGATGCCATACCTCAGGATATCCCTCACAGTTGGCAGTTCAGACACCAACAGCTCCCGGCCAGTGCCAACAAGATTACTCAGATGAGAACTTGATTTCGTCCTTGTTCTGACTTGAGCCATTTTCTTAATGAGTACACACTGAAATAAAAACAATAATACAACAGTTAAGTATCCACTACAGACAGGTATTAACTCTTTTCAGCGCAAAATTCTTGGTTAAAAAAAGAGCTGAAATGGGCAAGAACAAATTTATCTGCAAATGCTAAACACATTATGCTTTTTTGGTTTCAAAATGTTATAAAATGCTAATTTATCTGGTGTCTGTAATGCAAATAATTTGTTCATGTACTCTAAAAAAACTAAAGAAACACATCCTAAAAATATTCTTTAGAACATTGAAATAGGCCTCATACTGCTCAGTTGTACTAAAAATGAACCACCTAATTTTAGCTCAAATCAAAGTTGTTAATTAAATTTTGCTCAATGTATCACTATAATATGCGTAGAAATAGCTTTTTCTAAAATATAACAGAATAATACTCACATGTGAACAGTAACAAAAAAAATATCAGTAGATAATCACTAAATCTATCCCCTCACTGCAAGCCGAGGTGGTAAAATAGCTTCATAAATCATGAGTCACTTCAAATATTTCACAAAACGTTTTAGAATGTTCTGAAACGTTACATTCTAGCCTCTGAGAAAGGTGGCTCAGAAAATGGCCTTATGCGCGCCAGAAAACCGTCAAAATATTTCATATACCAAACTGTATGATAATTACAATTAAGTGGAATGGCACACCTTTTTATTTGAGTATTTAAATATTATTATTATTATATGAATTACATTATATGTGTTTATATGAATTAGTTAGAACAATGCTCTATGAGAGATAACGTGAGCAGCCATGATAGAAAACGTGAGAAGACATATTCTGGGGTAACTACAATAGTAAAATAATCAACAATTTAATAATAATCAACTGCAAAATGATGTAGGTTAGGGTTATCAGAATTAAATATTTTCTTCAGAATTGTGTTCTATACACCAAAATATGTCATTTGAACACCCCTCTCCATTGATTTAAAAAAATGCATAGTATGACCCGCCCTACTACCCAGGGTACCTATTTATCTACCAACCAATTTTTTTTCTTATTGTGTGGAAGGATGAACATCTGGGTTTTGCTGCAGCGCCGCCTGCCATCACCGGGTCTCGATTCCGGGTCCGATGGATTTGTAGTCAGCGATGCTAACCACTACACCACCGAGGCGCATACGCCTGAAGTTATCGAAAACATTTTCACATTTTATTCCTTTTAATTTTTTTTAAACAAAGCGTAAATAGCAATTATTATATATATATATATATATATATATATATATATATATATATATATATATATATATATATATATATATATATATATATATATATATATATATATATATATATATATTTCTGTTCAGTATATGTGAATTTTTATTGAGTAACATTTTGCTATTTGATATTATCTCACCTTTAAACCAAAGCCGTAATATTAATTTTGTCTTTGAGATTCTGGAGCGAACATAATTTCCTAAATTCTGCTTTTCATATCAAATACTGAATGAATGATGCATAATTACTACTGTTATATGAACTCGTTTCATATAATATATCCACCTTGTTGCATCTCGTTCAAGGATAACTACTATACTACTATTCATTTCTTTATACACTGTGTAATACATTACTTGCGAATAAATAGCTTTTATTTTTTGATATTATTTGACATCGACTTAATGAGATTCAGCGAATGAATTAGCAAAAGAAAGAAAATATTATGAATTATGTTAAGACTATTCGCTTTGCTTCGTAATATATAGTAGTTGCAGTCATTAGAGGATCTAGAGGGCAAAGCTGATAAAGGTGGGGCTAACACCACTTTTGCAACCCCCCCCCTCAAAAGCGACGTAAAATACTTTTTCTTACTCTTTCCCTT
Source organism: Bathynomus jamesi (assembly GCA_023014485.1). Taxonomy (NCBI): domain Eukaryota; kingdom Metazoa; phylum Arthropoda; class Malacostraca; order Isopoda; family Cirolanidae; genus Bathynomus; species Bathynomus jamesi. Next base: position 352,455 of record JAJOZX010003891.1, read on the forward strand.
TTTCTTCATGTTACCTACAATCTATCTGCTTTTTTCTGTTTACCTGAAATCCGAACATTGGTTACTTACTTGCGTTTGCGTGGATGTCTTTGTCTCAATATTTTAGAACATTTCTTGTGAATTAGCGAATTTCAGCTTTCATAAGATGGATCTAGTGACACTCGATAATTTGACTTGGCAATTCTGCCCTGAAATAGTTTATTTTCACTGTGTCCAGTCAGATTTGTTCCTAATCGGGTTGTTTTTGTCACGACTCAAATCCCCTGTGCCTCGTTTGTTTGTTATACTACGTCATGGCTTCCACTTTTATTCAGTGGTTATTCTTGCCGTGGTCCGTAGGATAAAGAGGTAGGCATTAACGAATGGAGGCAGGGATAAGGAAGGGAGAGACTTTCAGTGATGGCGTTCGCTGCTGCTGACGAGGCGCTGCGCCCAGTAACAATCATCCCTGTGCTGAGGATTGGGAAACAATGGTTGTGGGATTTTAAATACTGTACTTACTGATCCACTTGTTTTACAGATTCCTCAAAACTGTATTAAATTTAATGAATGAATGGACGACTGTATATGATTAATTAAGATAGGTTGATAAAAGCCAACGTTCACTTTCATTTATAAAATTGCAAATGAAAGTATATATGCAGTGTGTGTGTGTATATGTGTGTGTGTGTGTGTGTATATATATATATATATATATATATATATACATATATATATATACTCGTATATATTTGCCCCCTTCCCCAAAAGTAGGAGCTAGATCAGCCAATGGTTGAAGTAAGGGTTCTCTATTGTTCTTTACATACGAGTACATGTACAAGAAAAATATTACAGAATTATGTATGTACAGTAATGCATTAGATGCTGGTTGTTAAATTTCTTAATTTTGTTAGTGATAACAGATAATTTGAGGAATCGTGTCTGAATGTGCATCACCCCATCAGGAATCATGGGGTCAAAACATTGAAAGAGATGATATTATTGGTTAAAAGGTCTTAAATATCAAATACACTATTTCATTCATGTGATTGTTTCATTACAGACTTTTTATAGCACTATTTTGTAGGATTTTCGGTCTAAGGTCATATAGATCTCATGGTTCCAACAACATAAGTAAATTAATGGTTCTTGACGAGGGTTAATAAATTGATGACTACATTTTTTTGCATCGCTTCTTAAATGTCGTACACGATGTATTTGGATTTTTAAATAAATACCAGTGTTAGCTGTTTAACCCTTTAAGGACTGAAGGTACAAATTGCTAACGTTTCAAATACAAGCATTCATAACTTAACCCTACAAAAAATTCAGGGCTTAAAGGGTTAAAACATTCCAAATCTCTCTTTTTTTTTCTCTTTTTCTCTTTCTTTCTCTTTTCTTTTTCTTTTTCTTCCATAGTGTACGTATGGATGTTCTTGTGTTGCAAGTATTTGTAACATAGAGAGACCTTTCCACATAATTATTTATTCTCTGCCATCGTCAATTTCTGTAGTCACACCTTGCTTCTCAATAGCGCCAGGCTCAGGACCACCTCCCTCTTTCCCATTCAGTTCATTTCTCCCCATTTAACCTAATTTCCTTACAGCTTTGTGTCGTATAATCAAATTAAGTCAAAACGTCCGTCACGACAAATCTTGGCCACTTTCCATCCACAGATATACCTCGAACAATCTACACTGGGGCGCGAGCCCGCAAAAACTTTTGAGGGCAGCTTGACGGAAGCACTACACAAGTCCGAGCCTTTCTTATTCGCTCGGAGTAGAGTATTTTTCCAGAGATGGTACTCCAGCCCTATCTCTAACACTTTTAGGCAAAGAGGTGGAGGATGTAACCCCATCCCCGGGTGTCCCGGTACAATCATCTTTTGCCACCCACACAATGAAGGCGGGTGCGGAGGATCTACTTCTAACCCCGGTATCCCCATTGGAATATTACTGATGATAATTAATATTTTAAGGATCCATTTTTTACGTCATAATTCGAGGCTACGTCGTGGCCAGTGTCGTAACACCGCTTTCCGTCGATCAGCGAAGTTAACCTCTTCGGCGTTATCGACGAGTTATCTCGTCTATTGGTGCATAACTGCATATAAAAGTGACGCTTAAAAGGTTAACTTCACCAAACCTAACCTAAACTAACTTGTCCTCTCCTTTCTTGCCCTATCTTAACCTCTATTAACCCTTTATGGACGACCGGTACAAATTGGTAACGTTTCAAATACACGCATTAATTATCACTAGATAACAATTTTCAGCTTTTTGTCTTTAAATGACAGAGTTTTTACTTAGTTAATTTGGACAAGATGATTTCAATGGTAATACTCAAAATTTTCTATCATATCTAAATTTTTAGTTATGACAGACAAAATTTTCAGATATGAGCAGTTTTCTATAAACTTACGACTGTTTTTATTCATCATAAAATGGAACAAAAGTCTTTAGAATACGTACAAAGTGGATTACATTCCAAAATACAATTGCTAAATGATAAAAAGATAATGAAATAGTCAGTACAGACAGAGTTTAGTTAGATTTCTTAGCTGGAAAGTGTCATGCGCTACGTGATTTCGTCTTGCACACTAAAAATAACCTATTAATTTAATCAAATGGCGTAACTCGAAATCTACACTTGATAAAAACTTTTTTACGGCATTTTTGGAATCGGCATATCAAAATTAGGTAAAGGCACGTATTTTTTTTGTCAGTTAAAAATTGTGTTGACCAGTGTAATTAAACCTTACAAGACAACCGATCGTTAATTAAAAAGGGTTAAGCGACATTAGGTCTGGGCAGTTGTTGGAATCGGGACCGTCCTCTGTATCCAGATTATGTAGCGGTTCGGATCCCACGTTAAAGGTCCCCTCCATCCTATGACCTTAGCTGTTACGAAGGAGGTTAAACAACCCCATCAAAACAAATTATATACTGCTCGTTCAGTTTCCTCTAATTTGATGTGTTCCATTCCTTGGTGTACATTTGTACATACGCTACAAAAACATTTACATTTGCATCCTGTTCATCCACCTCGCTTACCAGCTCATTAAAATAATCTTTAAATCTCTCCCGTATTTGTTCATCTTGCAATGATACGTTCCCATGCTTATCTTTCTTTTCAGCAGTCATTCAACCAGACTGACCTTTGCACTTTCTCACTTTTTCCAAAATAATTCTGTTTTTGATATACATCACATTCATCTCTCCCTCCCACCCAAATATCCATCTACTCCTTTCTTCACTTTTATCACTCGTTTCACATTCTTCTTGCATTATCTGTACAATTCATTAAATCTTCTTTCATCACTACCAAACTGCTTTTGTAATATTCTCTCCTAGACTTCTTTTCTTTCATTGTATTCTTCCCTTCATCATCATTCCACTATGCAGTTACCTTTGGTAATAATTAGTTATTTCATGCTCTATTTGGCTGATAAATTACCTGTACAAAATGTAAATATCTGTCAAGCTTCCCCAGCCGACTTTTCGCTGACACAACCTCGCAAAGAATAACCAAAAGTTAAACGTTTGTTTCGCATTCATTAGAATAACTATAATTTAATTAAGGATGCGAGTCTTTAGGGTAAATGGCAAATGTTTTTACGTTAAACGACATGGGGAGTGAGTGAGTTTGGCAAATGCGACCATAACTAAACTGATTAGCTATACTTACAAATTTCGAGAGCCTCGGAAACCTGTGACCCTGACGCAACCAAATCTATAATTCAACTCTGTGTATGAAAGTTTTTCTAGAGGATTTTCTCCCAACTTTTACTCGCAAGGAGCAGCCCTTCTCCCAACTCCCCAATAGAAACACCCTCCAAAACATAAAAACCGTTACAGATCTTCGCGAAGTTACACTCAGGCATAAACACTTTCAGTTACAAACAACTGTAAACAAAACAAAACTATATTAAATAGTTTAATTACAGTATTAAGAATATTTACAAAAACATGATGTTAACAATTTTAATTAATTGGAATATTTCTCCAAAAATACAAAGAAAACATTATTTCCCATTACACTTTCTCTTCACTTTTCTATTTTTACATTTAATTTATTATAACGAGAGAGAGAGAGAGTTACAAGGAGTTAAAAGGTCAAGAGGAAGCCTCAAAGACCTTCCGGTCCACTCTGGGAGGCTCCTATTATTAAACAAGTTTATTTTTCTTTCAACTATTCTAACAGTAGTAGGAAACTGGATAGAAAAGTATAAGGCTCTTTCCCCACCCTCCGCTCCCTCCCTGCCAGAGGCAGGTACGGAAAAAGGTTGAAGAAAATACCTTGACCCTGGAGAAGTAGCCAAGGAAATTTTACAGGAAAGTGGAGAATATACGAGTATAAGCGAGCTCTATAATTACGCAATGCACACATTTATCATACTTTTTACCAGATTTTATCGAACCCAATACGTGGCCGACTAGTAGCCCTGATCTTTCACCACTAGATTATGGTGTTTGGGAAGCCCTGAAATCCAAAATTTACATCCCTGGTACCAATTTAAGAGACATAGATGAACTACGCGAAAGAATTCTGCTCTGCTGGGAGACGGTGTCTCAACGATATGTAAAACAGATGTATTGATCAGTGGTGTCCACGTTTGGAGGCCTGCGTTGAGCAAGAAGAGGGACACATCGAGCAACTTTTCAATGAAGACGAACATGATGCTAAGGTAAGTATCTATGAAGTTTGGGAGCTCTAGTCCCCTTACTTTTTTTAATATGGCAGTTTACCTCTAAGGGGTCATTTTTTTTTACCCACCCTGTATATGGTACCAATGAGCTCCTCTTATATTTTAGCATCTTTCATTTTCCTTAAATTGTTACATTTCAATTTTCCTTCTCTCTTTAAAATATTATTTCTTCTACATGATTTCATTCCCAAATACCCACTCTCCCGCTCATTTTTTCAAGTCCAATACGTGCCCATCCCTTGGGCCAACCGCTTTTATAAGAATTTTTGATAAAGATTTGCAATACTTATCTCTCAACGACTTCAACACAAAGCCGAATGATAGTCTCTTCTCAGTAATGAACCTTAACATTAGAAGCTTTACTAAACATCATGATGACCTCAAAGAATAAATTAGGTTAGGAAATATTAAGCATTCCACTCAACGCCGTTTCAGCGACGAAAACATTATTTCCCAAATCAAGACACGCTTTTCTCAGATGTGGATTTTTTCACTTTTCTATATTCTCATCTGTGGACCACAAATACGACTAGGAATGTCATTGAGTGGGCAGTAATCTTACATTCCTATACAAAACATAAGCTACTCCCGTTCCACGAGTAGTAATACTTGTACTCGCCCCCATACTCGAGGTAGAATTACTCATACTTGTACTAGAATGATGCAAGTGTTGAGTAACTCATATACATTTATATAAAAAGTTTTTTATTATTTACAAAGTACAATAATGAAAACAAGGAATGAAAAAAGAGAAATTTGCATAAAGTTTTGGCATTACGAATAAACAAACAGAATGTGGAATTCCGCTTCTATTGTTGTTGGCATATACTGTATATCCAACGAAAATATAACGACCTAACCTAACCAATCGTCAAGGGCGTACAGTTGACCTAATGATTGGTTAGGTTAAGTCGTGATATTTTCGTTAGTTAGCCTTATAAAGCTAACTAAAGAAGGCTGGGGGTGGCTTTCTTTCATTGATCCAAATTATTTTTATACTAGTGTACCCGTGCCGTCAAGAATGACGGCAAAATATATGAACCACGAAAATGGAGACTGCTGCAGAAATAAGAAGACGATTGGCAAGAGAACGACAACGTAGGAGAAGAGCAAGCTTATTAAGTCAGGAATGATACCTTGAACACTGTTAGTATAAAAAAGGATAGGATCATTATAAAATATATTTATTATTATTCCCGTCGCTTCGCTGACGGTTAGACAGGCTAAACTACAAAAAAAGAACCCAGCCGTGAAAATTTTGAGCTTCACATTGTGTCAACATTTCTGAATCTGGTATCTCCCAAAACCTCCTCACCATTCATACAACTTGGGGGCTAACCCACTCCCCCATTACCCCCACCCTCCCCATTACCACACCCATCCCCCATTACCCCCACCACCACCCTTCCCCCCTGCCTCACCCTTCCGCCCACCCCAACCCTTCCCCCCACCCTCACCCTTCCCCCATTGCTAAACTACAGAAAAGAACACAGTCATGAAAATCTTGAGCTTCACATTGCCGCCCGTAATACAATAATTCATAGCTTCTAATTATTCCTATCTAATTCCTTCAGAGCGTGACACAATTCTGCAACAAACAGACAGACATATAAACAAACAAACAAAACTTGGCTATTATTATAATGGGGATTTGACTGCACTGATTCGCCAACACTGATATGGCAACACCGATTCGGCAACACTGATTCGGCAACAATGACTCGGCAACACTGATTTTAGTACGCTGGGTGCAGTATTAAGTTCACTAGGTTGCTCTTTAGTACTGTTGAAATTGCTATCTCTGCAGTGTTAATTTTGTTTTGGTCCTTACATGATGAACAGAAAATTAGACACCAAATAACGCGTCTACGGCCAGAAACCTCGGGACTTCGCTCACACGAAGACTTTGATACGCCAAGAGTTCGAAATGTTGAATAATAAAGAACTGTGTCGCGCTGTTTGTTGTTCAGTGGTTCAAAGATGCAACGTGTGTATTCAACATGATGGAGGTAACTTTGAACAATTTCTGTCATAAATAATAAATATTATCCTTCACAATGTGATTGCATTATTTTTGGTAAACCGACTTTTGCCGCACCCTGTATATATATATATATATATATATATATATATATATATATATATATATATATATATATATATATATATATATAATTATATATATATATATATATATATATATATATATATATATTTCTTTGAAAAGAGCATCTCATTATTAAATTTGATTAGAAATTCTTTGTGTATAAACCCATTTTATCCAAGCATAAACCGGGTACCGAAATTTAGTTTATCTTTATGCACAACTGAGGTTACGTCGTGGCCAAATCACAACACAGCTTGGTGTACTCCCATTCAACGTCATTCCCATTTCATTCCGAGTCCAAGAGTGGAAAAATGAGAAAGTGTGAATTTCAGACGAGGTATTTTCAAATCGGTCTATTCCCAATTCATGTCACTCTCATTCGCATCCACGACCTTTCCCACTTTGGTCCGGGTTAGATTACGATTGGTTGGATTAGGTTATGACTAGTTAAGATACAATAAGGAAGGTCATGATTAGTTGGGCTAATGATAGGTTAGGTTAGAATTGGTTAAAATAAGTTAGGTTAGGAAATATTAAACATTCCCACTCGGCACCGTTTTCCCAAATGTGGATTTTTCACTTTTGTACAGTCTCACTTGTGGACCGCGAATGGGAATGACATTGACTGGGAAGTAATTCACAGCTTCCAGTTAGACCAGCGAGGTTAAGCGGCTGTGATCTGCTCAGTCGTTGGATGGTTGACCATCCTCCGCGTTCAGATGAACGTAGCGACTCGTAATTCGAATCCCAAAAAAAACTGAAGGTCTCCTCAGTCACATGACCTTTGCCGTTACGAAAAAGGTTAAACAACCCTAATCATTATTGTATACGATTAATATCGACGAATCCGTGTGAAAGTGTAATCAAATTTATGTATTATCATCATTGTATAAATAAATATTTGGGTAAGTTACTCGTATATGAATAATATAATTTACTAGATTACGCCTCCCACACGATCGTTCTGCATCTTTCATCATTGGTGCATATTTTATTCATGCAATTATTTATTTATGCAAATTATTTAACCTTTTTGGTTATTTGTTTTCAAGGAAATATTAATTAGTGTCAATCTCCCAAATTATGAAGCGATTCTTCTTCTTCTGCTTAAGAAAATTTCGTGATGATGCGGTTTAACGCTAAGTATTTTGTGTTTAATTAAAATTATTTCTTATTTGGGTTTCCGCGTATGTATTTTCTCCATAAAAACAGAAATTAGAAGCTTTGGTTTTAAAAAGTGAAACGAAAATGAAACTAAATGTGTATATATGCTCCACTCATTTTGTTTAAAACATTATAAAATAAACAAATTTTTCTTTCGAATGTTAAAAAATTACGTCCGCAGTTTACGTAGAGTACCTCAAAGACAAATATTCAAAGTATTAATTGCAAAAAAACTTCACTCTTTTTCTACGTGAAAGTCACAATATGATAATAAAAACCCACTCTAATAGACAGAGTTTATTTCCACAACAGTTTCGATGCCCACTGGCATCCTCTTCGGGTGGATACAGAAAAACAAATGAACCAAAAACAATTCGTTTTTCTGTATCCATCCGAAGAGGATGCCAGTGGGCAACGAAACTGTTGTGGAAATAAACTCTGTCTATTAGAGTGGGTTTTTATTATCATATTCAAAGTATTGATTATTTAAATTGAGATTTGCGCTTAAGTTTTGTAATTTGTGATTGGTAATTACAGTATTGTACATACGTAAATAGGCGATTTAAGCCTAAGTAATTAAACGCTTATCTGAGACTCGGAAATTTCTCTTCATGGTCCGCGTTAGTACAATAAGTTTAAGTTGAGTTTTTAGTAAAACAGCGCAGCGATTGAAACGGATCACCTGAAGATCAGGGCCCCCAGCCTTCTTTAGTTAGCTTTATAAGGCTAGCTAACGAAACTATCACGACCTAACCTAACCAGTCAAGGGCGTACAGTTCCCCTAACGATTGGTTAGGTTAGGTCGTAATATTTTCGTTAGTTAGCCTTATAATGCTAACTAGAGAAGGCTGGGGACCCTGATCTTCAGGTGATCCATTGAAACGGTTACATAATCATCAACTTCCTATTACAATTATTATAATACATATCGTATATCCGCTACTTTCATATTTTTATCCATTTGACAATTTTTGTCTGGCAATAAACAAGCGACTTTTTCAGTCCATAGTTACGTCGTTACGAATACTAAAAGGATATAAAAAAGTTAATTCTCATTTAATTAACTGTATATTACCCATGACAATTTGTAAAGAAAAATAGCATAAACTCTTCTTAACTTTTAAAGAGCGAGTTCACTGTGTCAAGCGAGTTCACTGTGTATGGATAAGTTATTCGTTATATCGTGTGTATAAAAAATCAACTTTTTACTCGTGTCAAAATTCTGAATTGTCCAAAGCTCTCATTTACCACTGAAAATTTGCGAAACTATACTAAAAATTTGTCAAAGCGATAAACTTGGGACGTCAATTTTGCTCGACAGGCTTTGTAGACCTTGAAAAATTAATGAAAATAATGTGTCTATTTCGTCAAATTTAAGTACCGTACGTCAAAAACCTTTTATTATTGGATTTTATTTATAGTGACTTTAGTTGGAAATTATGTCTTACAATTCAAAGGTTTGTATCGATATATGTACATTAAACTATTATATATATATATAATATATATATATATATATATATATATATATATATATATATATATATATATATATATATATATATATATATATATATATATTAGGGGTTTCATAAATTAAAAGTTTGGAAAAATTTTAATCCACATGGATCCCCTTGTTCTATTTGCTGAGGAGACTGATAAACCGAAGTATTAATTCAATAGTTTAAAGCTTACGGGTCCCCAGTTTGATGCTCTGGCAGATCATAAACGGAAAAATTAAACAAAAATCTGTCAATGAATTTTTATTCAACAAACGAGTACCATTTCACTACACATTTTCACAAAGTTACAAAAAACATAACCACTTCTTGCGAATCATTTGTCCATGAAATCCTTCTTGGTTTTATTCGGGTATTTCGCCCTATGCTGCATCACAGTTTTGAGCAAATACTGCTTCTGCTCTTCGTTCTTCGTCAGAGAACAGTTGAACTCTTTGGTGAGCGCGATGGCTCTTTCGGCCCGATCGTTGACGACAGAGATTTTGTTAACAGTTGCCGCTTCTTGGTATTTCCCTTGGAGGAGGATGGAAAAACTTCCACGGTTGGGTCAACGACATCTGAGTCAGTC